>VUYV01000101.1:1469009-1767419 GCA_008711295.1 Anarhynchus alexandrinus | reverse complement strand
GGAAGGAAGGAGGGAAGGAAGGAGGGACAACTTCCAATATCTGCAGGGTTTCTACCTCTGGCTAACTTCTCTGATAAGGTACCACTGGGCATTTTTTCTATGCTCAGTGACTCAGTAAAAGTCCTTTTCCTTCTTCAGTCTGATCATTTTCAGTTAAAGTCTTCGAGGGGAGGAAGATGGGAGAAAAGGAAGGAAATGGTCCTCTTTTACAACCAAATAAGAATGAAGCTCATCCTGTACTTGGACTTGATTTGAGGACGTAAAATATATCTCCAGTCAAAGGCAGCTATCTGGCAAAAAAAAACCCAACAGGTCCCATCACTTTTCTCTACTAATGCAAAAGATTCCCTGGGTAAATTCATCTCAAAGCTGGAATCGTTCTCTGTCAGCAAATTTTGCTTCAATAAATCAAGAAATCATCAAACTCAGAAAGGTTTTCACAAAGATGACCCAGCATATTAAGTTTCTGCAGTGTTTGGTGGGAAGGATGCACTTGTGAAGATGCAACGAATGAGGTGAATTAACTACCAGCTGAAGTGAATTATAGAGAGACCTTGACAGAAATTGAAGAATAAAAAACAAGGTGAAAAATAGAAATCTGAGAAATCACACTTTGCTATATTAAGCAATGAAAATTAAGATGTCCTTGCATCATTCCTAGGCAGCTTAATCCTTTATTACTAATAAATGATCTTTCATAAAGGATTTTGAGGTGGACAGAGATAACAGTTTAATCATTCTGATGAAAAATAAAGATTTTTCTTCTTCAAAGTGCTAAAATATCATCACTAACATCTGCATCACTAACATATGCATCACTAACAACAAACCCTGTTAATCATTAGCATTCCTCAAATATAATGGGAGTAACAGTTTTCCTAAGAGCTTGCAAAAGAATTGAGAAAAAACGAGAGGTTTTTTTTAGGTTAGACCTTTTATAACTAACTTTATTCATATTTTAATGAGTAATGTATGAATAAGTAGATTTTTAAGTTAACAAATGAATATTTAAAGAAAAGAGAACAGAATAAATTTGTCAATCAAAAGTCCTCATAACCCAGGTACATGCTCCAGGCGTGATCTTGAAAACATTTATGCACATGAGTAACCCATGACTCATGAGTCATCCCAGTAAAGTCAAGGGTACTAAATTAACCTTTTTTGAGGAATGCATGTTAGGGTGGCAGTTTTTATTCCACCCAAGACAGTGGAAAAGGTAAACATCTGCAAGGTAGGGGCCTAATATATGGTCATCATCTAGGCTTTTTCTCCTGAAAATGATGGAGGTGCTGGGGAGCAGCTCTGTGGGAAAGGCCCTGGGTTGGTGGCAGGCAGCAAGCTAAGTGTGAGCTTGTGGTGTGCCCTGGCAGCAAAGGTGGCCAACAGCACCTGTGTGTACGAATAGAGGCATGGCACTTAGACCAAGGAAAAGGATCATCCCTCTCTGTATGACACTCATCAAGCCATATCTAGACACAACATCTAGTTTGGGGCCCTGCAATGCAGGAAAGACATGAATAAATTGGAGGGAGCTTTTGGAGGGCCCCCAAGGCAGTGGAGGCTGGAGCCCTTGGTGTGTGAGTAGAGGCAGGGGAAGCTGTGTTGGTTCAGCCTGGAGAAGAGATGGCTTCAGGGGCATCAAACAGCCCCCAAATGCCTACAAGGCGTCATTGAGGAGGTGGAGCTGGGCTCGTCACAGTGGTGCAGGGTGGGAGAATGAGATACAAAGGTGCGTAAGTGGAATGAGAGAGTCTCAGACTGGATATAATTTCCTTATATGCAGCTCTTCCCCCATTAAACAGTCGTACAGTGGAGTAGGTTGTCCAGAGAGATTGTGCAGTCTCCCTCCCTCGAGGTTTTCAAGATTCAAGTGGAAAAATCCCTGAGCAGCCTGGTCTGATCCCATAGCTTACCCTACGTTGAGCAGGAGGCTGGACCAGGTGACCTCCCCTCGCTCATTTTCAACCTGAATTACCCATGAATTACCCATTGTTGCTGAAATCATGTTGCTTGCCTGTTACTAGTGAAGAAATGGTTCCTTTTTTCCTGTCTTTACCAGTAAATTGTTATGTTTTATCCTCCTAAAGTTCTCCAAACCTACTGACGACCATGCAGCCCAGCCTTGATCCTTCCATAATAATAAGCACTTACCATGAGTTACTGCTATTACGTTTTAAGTCAAGGATGCTGCTATTCTGGCATTTCACATCAACTGCAAAACAACATGAACATAATCAACAGATCTTTATATCTGAAGATCAGTTAACCATTTCACTTTTTTAATTTTCCCAGTAAAATACTGTGATAAAAGGATTATATACATCAGCATGTGAAGCTTTGCGTGTGTGTGACCTCTAATATAATACTTTTGTATTGATGGATAATTTGGCAGGAAAATGCACCAGCACATTTGTAAAGAGTGAAGGAAATCAGGATATATGAATCAGGAATCCCTTTTCTTTGCGATTTGTATGATCCCCCTTACACAGGCTACCCTAACACAGGCTATTTTCAGTTATCTAAGGAATTTATGTACCGAGGTCTCATTCCTGTGGACTAAATACTGAGCTCCACTATAATTCTAAGAAAATCCCACCTCAGAGTCCCTCAGATATTCAGAACTGCCTTCAGGCATGAGCATCTCCATAAGGGTCTAACTAGAAAATAGAAATGGTCATGGTTAGGAAACCTTATAGCCAGCCTGGCTGGGGCGCCATGTCAAGAATTTGACCCTTGTTGGCTGGGAATGGGCAAGGGCTGTAACGAGAAATGGTTATATCTTATTTGCAAGGTACGTGATGACTCCTCTTCCTCTGCCCACTTTTTAAAAGCAAAGTAGCCACTGAGAGTTTCTGTGGAGGGCCAGATTTTGTGTGTGCACACGTAGTACCACACAAGGTCCCACAGAGGACTTGCACCCTATCGAGTGCCTGGCTTCTACTAGGGTTTAGGCAGGAGAGGGGAAGATATGCGCTCTAGCTAGGAGAGCATATTAAAACCTGAAATGCTCAGACCTGGTGGACTTTGGCTTCAAAGTCAAAGATGGAGATGTCCAATGAGTTTCAGCAGCTCTGAGGTGGCTATGGGACAAGACATTCTTATAAAGATTCTGGGGTTTTATAACCTCTTAAATACTCATACTTTCTAGATCTGGCCCTAAGTCCATTAAAAATGTTTACAGCAGATCTTGGAGAAGGAAGACTTCTTTTTTTTTTTTTTCAAAAATAAAACAAAAATAATAAGAAAAAGAGGAAAAAGAGAACTTTCTGAAAGAAATGCTAAAGAAATCTTCTTCAGCTATTTTCCTGCAAAAAGGTCAAGCTCAAGATCTAGATAATAAAAAGAGCAGGAAACTATCTGAAGGAATTTGCAGCTGGTATCTTGATAGTCATAAATCCTCTTACTTCTCTTGCAAGATGCTGGCAACTGTCACAAACTGCTTCTTCCAAATCAGAAGGACTAGAAAAATTACAAAAGAGGACAGATTTAACTAGATTTCACCCGTCCTGGATGGATAGGGAAATCCAGTGCATCTCTGTTCTGGATATCATCAGAAGAGATGAGAAGGACTGGTAAGTAAGGAGAGAAGAGAAGAGGAATATGCTAGGACTATTTCTTTTTACAGTATTGGTATCTTCTGTGCTTTCCAGCTTTCTTTTGTGGTCATGTTAGGAAAGAAGGAGCTCTAGAATCAGAAGTCCAAACATCAGAAAGTCTGCTAAAATAGATTGCTTTCCCACTACAAATCTTCTTATACAGAGAGTAATTTAATATTTACAAAAGATAATAAAATCTGAAGTAAAATTTGGCATATGTTTTTAAAATCAGATGAGAGAATATCTTGTTGAGCAAGTCTTTGTTCTGCAGTTAAGTGTCCATGACTATCCTTTGGAGAGCATTCAAGAAAATTTTCTGTGTAGCCTTCCTAGTACAGACCCATAGTTAATGCAGGATTATAAACCTGTCTCAGTAGATAGTAGGGAATAGCCAGACTTGTTGTCTAGCTAGTTATCACCCTGGTCATTCTCCAACTCTTAAAAGCAACCATAGTAATAGTATGGACTTGTCTTCCTCTAATATAATGATAAACCCTTTGTGTCATTATCAAATGATACAAATACAACTGTCCTAAGATAATTATGTAGCTGGACAAGATGAAGGATGGATAAAGAGTAGCAAACCTGAGTAACTCGGGTGAGTGGAGGAACATTTTTTTGAAGAATTCACAAGCCCAGTGTAGGCTTCTCCTCCTACGTGCACACCACACGTAGTCAGGTCAGGTTGTTTTCCTGTAGAGTCCTGTGTGGTTCCCCACTGCAGTATGCTCACACAGCAGTGACCACTCAGTCACCTGCTGAGGCCTACAGCACTCTCTTATTTCCACCCCCATGATGATGTGACCTTACCCATCATCAAACATTGGCCGATACACACCACATGGTGACCTGCCCCCTGCTAGCGATGCAACGCCTTTAGGTCTACAACCTTATTAATTAGGAAGTTTGACATACAACAGGCGCATCTCCTCAGCACCCTTAAGTACCTCAGAGCTTCCAAAAGAGCATGGAGTCACATTTAAGATGACTAGCAGTACCTTTGATGTAATCCTTAGCTTAGGCCTAAGTTATGTTCAAGGCTAGTTAAAGCCTCAGAATGACATCCTTAGCCACCTATTTTTGTGGTGTGATGGAACTCTACAATAACGATGAAGGCCATATAGAAGACAATGCTTTTGCAGGGGTCAAAACAGTGGAAACAAGCAATTTTGGCAGCTAAGGAATATGACTTTTCTTATCAGCTTCTGCTTGAAAGATTGAAAATATGCTCTCTTGAGTGTTTGCAACATTTCTTGGGTTATTATGGGATAATGAGGTATGTGTTACCCCTGAACAGCATGAAAAATCCTCAGTGGGCCTTCTGCTGTGGAAACTTAAACTTTTCAAGGTTGCAACTAGTCTACAGCCAAAAAAAAGTCTAAGTCATAAGCCTCTTGCAAAGGCAGAGTCTTCTGAGCTCATTAAGGAAACACACAGGCAAGGTTTTCTTTAAGTTCACTCAGGAACTGGTTTTGGTGTCTTCACTAAGAAACACTTTCCCTCTGGTGAAATCCCAATATTGCAAGTTAGTACAACCCAAAGCTAAATATTTGCCCTGACTTTAGATGCAGAGCTGAGAATGATGAACTATATAAATACACATGAAGGTTCTTCGCTCTACCCTCCTGGGTATGCTCCCTAGGTGTTTCACGCTGCGGCAGTTTTCATCTGCTAAAGATATGTCCTAACACTTGGAAATGAACAAATGTTGCTGAAATAAGGCTTCTTGAATAACTTTGGAAGTTGTATAATATAATACCTGACTGAAGTTGCACAAAAGCTTTAAAATTTCATGTGTTGTACTTACTTTTCTGTGTCTATTCTTTAGCCGAAGAGCTTGATAGAATTAATCCACATGGCATTTCTGATGTTCATGAGTATCTTTTTTCAGTACTGGTGCCCCATTGTCTTCTTTCTCGTGTCATTTTTTCAGAAGTGAACAAATCCCTATTCCGTTTTTTGGTTTTGTTTGGTTTTATTTTTTTTTCTTTTCTCCTAAATGTTGTATATGTAAAGGAAGGAAATATTTTTTTCATGCTATATGAAATAGTTAAAACCATAACACTGATAATCTAGAGTGTGTAAACAGACACTAACCAATAAGTCCACCCTCACCCTAGGATAATGTTATTTAGCAATTAACTGCAAAGTTGTTTGTAAGCTGATTTGTGACTTGTACATTTCAGTTTAGCCTCACCAGAAATTCCTTTCCAAGACAAGGAAACAGACTCCTCCTGTCTAGTTCCACCACATCTTCAGCATCTGTTCTCCAGGACTATCTGCTGGGGTAATACTTTGAGCATGACAGTGCAAAATGGAACCTGGGTGGAGGCACTGTGGAACAAAGCCCCTGGAAAAGTCATTCCTTAAATATTTCTCATGTAAACCTGCCCTGTTCTTCTTCTTCTCCTCCTCCCCAACTTTACAGCAAGTATATATTTTAATGAAAATATAAAGAAAAGCAATGGGCTGAAGTTCCAGAAGACAAACCTGTAGAAAACCATTGACTCTGGGACTCTTGCTCTAAAAAAGCAGTCCATAATGATGCAGCACATGCACAAAGAATTAAAAGATTGTAAACTCATAAACTTAATATATGTAAGAGCAGCCTCAAGCCTTGATCAGCACGTACAGTATTCTTGGTTCCCAGTGAGTGCAGGGAACAGGCGCAGCAACTGGAGTTTAGTGAAGCATAGAGGGCCAACCGCATCCAAGTTCTCTGGTCCTGTGTCCCTGCAAAGGCCAGAGCAGCACGGGAGGCTTCCCATCCACTTTGAATATTCTTCAGATGTCAGATGAGCTTCCTCTTGGTGGCTGATCCCATTCTAGAGCTACATTTTAGCAGTAATAAAGCACAAAGCCACCACATTATCCTTCAGAATCAGGCAGAATCATTAAAAAGGCAGAAAAGTCTCCATCAGTCATTGTCCTTGTAGTGTATATTTTGGAGACAATCTGAAGAAAAAGGTCAGTCTAGATATGAAATAAAGATGCCGCATCTAAATCATATTTTTAAGCTGAAAATCTCTGCCTCCCCAGATAGTTATAATACTCTTACCACAAAACAGAATAAAATTATATCAAGGTCAACTTCGCAGAGTAGGTTTAAATGGTAATTCTTACTTCTCACTCGAGTTTTTTGAAGTTTGAATGTGTCATTTACCCTTGTGTTGTAATGAGCAATATGGAAGGATTGAAATGATTGAAAATTACATGATTATCACTGTAATTTAGCACTCAGTTAATGAAGGCTTGAACTGTTGTCCATATTGCCACAGTGCAGTTAGCCGGTATCCGTACTGAATACAGTTTACATTTGCAAGAAACTGAGTTAGCGGTAAAGGTTAATCCACTGCTATACAAACATTTGATCTTGCAGTGATCCCATTAACCTTTTTCGTATGCAAAGATTAAGAACAAGCAGCTAGCAAAATACTAACCTTATTTAAAATTGCAGAGCTGTGAGTACCTAACATTTTTTTTATTCTTCCATGCAGGGGCAGAGGTTTAAAGGCTTCTTCCACTTCCTCCACAAAGTGAGCAAACCAGAAGTCTCACAGGTTTTATTAATGTATTAAAACAATATCGCAATCAGCAGTTCTGTGAAGCAAACTCAGTTTTAAAAAAAAAAAAAAAAAAAAAGGAAGTTTTCATCTTGGTTGACTTGAGTTTGAATCCTATCCTGACTATAAGAGTGAAGAGGGGTTTGGAGGTTCCTCTGAGTGGGCTCTCCAGCACTCCCTTTCACCAAGAACTTCAGTGGGACTTGTCCCACACTCAGTAACTGGATCTCTCAGCAGTGTGCGTAGGAGAGAGCTCCTCCCTTTGCAGGTCCTAAGTGTAAAGATGTCATGCCAGGTTTTATTACCTTAACAGCTAGGAGTTTCCGATACTTGTGTCTTCTCATTAATGAGACCTATCCACTCTCCGCTGGATGCACTCCAGATAGCAGCATTGTTGGGAGCTTTCTAACTCTGCAAGATCTTGGTGAAAAATAAATGCAGTCAAAGATGCAGTTGTAAAAGCCAATTTTCGTGCCGAATGCAGTAGCTTAGATGTCTGCACATGCGATTACAGATTTACTGCTCTCAGGCAGAGGGGAGGCCATTAATCACAAGATCATAGACTGATTTAGGTTAGATGCAGCTTCTGGAGGTCATCTGATCCAACCCCCGCCCAAACCAAGGACTACCTCAAAGTTAGAGCAGGTTGCCCAGTACCAGGTTGACAATGTGACAACATTATTCCGTGGCAGGGAATGGCACACAGGGATGAGTAGTGTGACAGTAGAGTAGTGACTTGGACACTGAGAATTATAGCGGATGATGGCTGCGAAGGATGGTCCTACATTTCTATACCCTACATTGTTTGGCAGCCTATCTTCAAACTTTAGAAGGAAGCTAGCACTACTTGATCTGAATTTTCTTTAAACCCAAATTTGTTTGGCATGTTGCCCTAAGAAGTCAGCTTCATTATTTCAGAAAGAATAGAGCATCCCAGGTAAAAACAGTGACCAACAGTTGCTAATGGATGAATTTTAAAACAACAAATCATTTCAACCCTGGTAATAACCCATAGACCAATACTGTGGTTGATTTCTGAATAATAAATCTAATATTTTCATCAGGAAAAAAAAAAGAGTAGATAATATGCACCTGTGTTTTACAGAATATCTGAAACAGCTTTTGTGGTATGAAAAAGAAACTACTTGCAACAGAGGCTTTACGTCTTCCATGAGTTTGTGCAGCACCTAGCACAACAGAACTGCTCCTGAAAACAAAAGCCATAAATAAATAAACTTTGGAGTTTTCACAGATATTTTGTCCTGTGTATTCTCTCACCCTTGTGTTTCAGTAAAAAAAATAACTACCATAGGCTATTTTGAAATCATTTAACTGCCTTCAAAGCTTGCCCAGGCCTCAAGGAGACGATGGCAAGATGAGCTGCCAGGGCACCGCTGAGTCCCTGATCACTTCCAGAGAGCAGCAGTGATAAACACCATTTGAGTCCCATTTGGTGCAATGCCACCACGGCCGTGCAAACCCAGTGATGGGGAAACTGAGTCTGGGAATCCCGATACCCTGGTTGAGGGCAGCTTCTGCAGCCAGCATGACTGGAGGGCATCCATGAGCAGTGGCTCCTGGCCGGTGGCAAGGTGGTCCGGTACTGCCACGTTGTGACCTCCTGGGCCCTTGTGTCCAGCAGGTCTTGCTGCCACACAGGGACTTGGCAGTGCTGCCCATCTCTGCGTGAAAGGAGATGTCCCTCCATATAGGCAATCCATTCTGGTCATGCTCTGCATTCATTTATAAAGTTAGCTGAAGCATATTTAGGATGCCGCTGTTGCTCAAAGATGGAAATCTGCAATTAGGTTTGTTTAACGACAATTATTACCGCAGATCATGGTGGCAGTGTGGATAGAAGTCCTTACCATTGCTATGGCTTTACCAAATGACTCATGTTTATTTCTCTGTTGTGGCAGCAGAAATGGCAAAAAAAGTAAATGTCTGTACATTTTAATGGGCTTGGCGTAGACAGCAATACATTTGCACTTGCATCTAGCTAATATGCACTTGCTAGACTGCACACTTTATAATCTGCAACAGAAGTTGGCAGCCTCTCCCCACCTCTCAGCTAAGATTTAATGGAAGGTACTGCAGTCTTCTATTAATAGCATCATTTCTCCTAGCTACAGCGCATGGGCTAGCCAGCATACCATGAACAATTACCTTGGTTCAGGAGATAGAAAACATAGCATTGTCATAAATAGCAAATCAGGGATGACAACATAAATGAGCTGATCACACCTTTTGACTGATTGCACATTTCCATTTGCTTATCTACTTGTTAATTTGCAAATTTAATTATTTTCAAAAGGCTTTCTAATCATTACTTCAAATTAGTGAGCTACTGTTGCATTGCGCATTGTTAGACCAATCTGACTAGTAGGAGCAGAATTAAATAGCAGAAAATAGTAGAAAATTAAAATGGAAAAAGAAATAGAAGTTCTTATAACAAGTGTAAGATTACGGCACATTTTCTCATCATTCAAAAATAACAAGCAGCAGCAACAGCCTACACTTTAAGACCTCTTCTGAAGGAACGGATGCCCATTTGATAAATATTTGTCACCCACCCTTGTCTTTGCCCCCCAAAAAGCAGGGAATAACATATACTACAGTGAATGTCAATGCTGACATAATCTGTAGCACTTCTTAAATTACAAACCAGCTCTTGGATCCTGTCTTGCTTGGTTATCCGGCTTGTGGTCATCTGCCAGTGATGTCACTCCAGGTTTTTAAGGAAACATTGCTCAAATCAAAAGCCTTGTCAAGAGCAAGTGGTTCTCGGTAATACACCATCCAGGCTGCAAAAAGTCCAGTAGTGTTTTGCAACAGAAATAATGTCACATCAGGAGGGTCGGCGCTGGGGCATAAGTTAAGTCCCAAGTGCCCTCGGCCAAACCAAGAGACAAAGCAGCTCCACTATGTTCACACGGAGGTGAGGAGGGCAGGCAGCTGCCATTCCCTGCACACCGCATTGTGGCTCGCCACAGCGCCCATGACACGCCATAATCCCGGTGCGCTGGCTTGGGTGGGTCAGGTGCCAAGTCAGGATCACTGTCGGCCAGAGGTGAACCAGGCGGCCAGCCTGAATTGCCAAGGTAAACCATGCTGCCACCACAGCTGGTCCACTGTGGTAGGCACTTTTTTTTTTCAAAGGGTTTTATAAAGTGCCCAAAGAAAAATTACTACATTTTCCCCTCCTTTCTCATTTTAAACTGAGTTTTCAGGCAAGAATAGGTCACAGAAAGGAGAACAAGCTTTCACACCAAATTCAGCAGACAACTCATAAAATTAATTTTCAAAGTTACAAAAATAGACTTAAAGTGTCTTAAAAACAGAAGTACTGGGTGTCCTTTTGCTCTTTCTTGATCTCCTCTGTTTGACTGGATCAATAGCGAAGGCACCTGAAGAAAGGCTATCCAGGAAGGAAATTTTTAATAAAATACTTCCTCTTACGGTGAATGCTAATAGGGCTGAGGTGGGGACCATTGAAGTTAGCAGCCACATTCTACACAGTGGAAAGGAACTGCTGGACACACCTGAAGTTCAGCCCACAGTCCATTCTGCATTATATTTAAAATGCATTCCCACCATACCTTGGCCATGTCCTGACTTCACCATGAGACAGGTCCATGAAAACAAATATGGTCTTTGAACCAGGGAATCGTGCTCTGTCCTCACAAGGATTTTATCAGGAAAGAGGTTGGGAGAACCTGATTTACACTGCCGTGTTTTCTTCCTACCAAGCAAGGAGGAAGGAGCCCCATCAAGGCAAACTGCTGGTTTACGCATCTGCCAGCAGGTTTGTGTTGAGGAGGCTCCACTGGTGGTCTGAGACTGCTGGATCCCCTTGGTAGCAAATGCCTTGATGACTAAATACCAGTGAAAGCCTTGCCTAGAAGCAGATCATCATTTCTCCATTCTGCAGAAAATAGAGCTAAGCTGAATTTAATTTCATCTGTGAGAAAGGGATTAAGTATCAGGGTTTACAGGTGACTGGACTCTCTGAGGCTGCAGGCATGCTGCACTGGAAATATTTCTTGCTGGGTTCAGTTAATTTTAACCTGGTTCTTCTACCAGATTCCCTGGGATTATCTTGGATTCCCTCTTTTGAGGGAAGCGGCAGGTCAGCCTGGCTCCACGTGCAGGTTGCTTCTGAGCCCCAGAACCGTGTCCAGCCGGGGGGCTCAGACTTGCATTCCCTTTCCTGCACATCACTCCGTTATGTTTCCTCTTCTGCTCATTACACCAGATTAAAGAAACAGACTAATCCTGCAGGCTTTCCTGATGCAGTCGCTCCAGCCAGGACACAAACAGTACAGAGTCTGGAGTGTAAAACTGTGCCTGAAAATTCTTCTTGATTTTGTGCTATCATTGGGGGTGCTCTGGTGCCTAAATTTCAGCACATAATATAAGTGACTGAGAAAGGAACCCAGCCTCACCTAGTTCATTATATAGTTAATAGAGGGCTATAGGTACAAATTAGATGTCCTGACTAACCTATATCTTTCTGCAGATCATACAAAAAGCCATGGAAGTTGATGACCTAGTTACTCACATCTAACATGTTAACACTAACACTGTCCTAATCTCATGCTGAGACCCCATATCGTTCTTGACAGACTTTGATTTGGTTTTTAAGGCATCCTTTGATGAACAATCTGTATCTCCCTAAAAAGCATACTCGTTAGCATGACTGTTAGAATACTTTTTTTTCTAAAATCAATCAGAGGAGCTGGTGTTTAACCCTGTTCTTTTTCGTCCTGTCCACAGTTATGTCTTTCATTTTTTTGCAGCTACATTCACATGGTTGGAGGCTGTTTTGGTGTCACCATTCAGTCTTCCTTAGACTGACAAACACTCTGGTTCCTTCAGTCTTTCTTCACACACTACACACATCACTTCTTTGACCTGATCACTCTTGTCTTCCTCTAAATGATTTTTAATTTTTACCCTCAGATTTCTTGAGAAGCCCTACAAAACCAGGAGGCAGTCTGCTTTCTGAGACAGCTCTTCTGACTGGAACAAGGGAAAAATCATCTCACTTGTTTGACATCTAGCATTGTCTGCTTATACACTCAGAAGAAGGTTTGCATTTTCCACAGCAGAGTGATGCTGGTAAGAAACACACCCAGGCAGCAGCATTTCATTGAAATCACATTTCCTTTCCTGTAGCCGCCTGTGCTTCTGTTTCAGCAGTTAGTTGATTATTCCTATGGAGGAGCAGAACTTTTCACTTTTCCTTATCAAGTAGCACCCCATTTATTTCACATCAATTTGTTGCACTGCTCCATTCACCGTGAGGACTCTGAGGTACGGTCACAACTTCCAGGATGTTTGGTCTCCCACTCCCCTACCCCCTGCCGCCCCCCGACGGGGTGGTGTCCGCCAGCTTACTTTTTCTTTCTCACATCTTTTAAAACATTAGGGGAAATATTAAAAAAGACCAGGTCCAGGGCAGACCCCATTCTGGGTACTGGGAATTGGTGCTTAAAGGACTAAATCTTAGCCAGCCACATCAGACGGCCTCAGCAAAGTGAGCTTTTTCAGAGAGGGTTTCACCTGGCCTGTCCCCAGCTCTTGTCTCAGGACCCATCAATCCTTCTAGGGGTGCGTGCTGCTTCCCTGTGATTTCAGGGGCAGCCAAGTGAAGGGATTAGCTTGGACTGAAAGCTCTGCTTGTGATCCCGTGACTGTGGTATAGGGTTTCCACCTGCAGCAACCATAAACTACAGCCCTCTCACCCAACGTAACCCCACCTGGGACATGTGTCCTCAGCCTGCGACCACCTGCAGAGTCTCCAGGGGCTCTTGGGAAGGTGGACATCAGGAGCACGTGCCACAGCAGGTCATGCAGCCTCCAAATTACAGCTGCAGCCATAGGCTGTGGGCCAGGATAAATGATGCAGCCTGTGACCTCTGCCACTGCAGGTAAGAAATTCAGGTGACCAGCAGAAGCCCTAACAGTGTCAAGATACATGATCTATCACCATGTCCCTTCCCTGTGGCCTACACCCCTGCCACAGGAGAAAACCCATAAGGGCTGTACCCTGGAGCTCCAGTCAGTGTGAAGCTACAACTCCCTCCCTAGAGCTTTGCTTTGTAATTTCTAATGTATTTCACCCTGCCTTTTATTTTTCTCCTTTCATGCCTTTCAAGTGATGTGCTCCAGCACTGGCTCATAGCACGTCAGTACTGCTATTAGGTAACTGTGTCTAATGAATCTCAAAAGCCTAAAGAGGCCTCATTTTGTTTACAGAGATGAAGGGGCTGATCAGGTTTTCTGGAAAAATAAGATTTTTGGGAAAAGGGGCTCTGTCAAAGTTATTTCACAACTTATTTGCTTTTTAAACAAAAATAAACCTTTAAGTAAACTTGCACGTTGACACAGTGTGCTGCTTTCAGATTTGTTTCCTTTCTCAATATTTTTACAGAAGTGGACAGAATTGCTGGTTTTTTTCCTCAGCAAAAGAGGTTGCTTTTCCTAAAAATGTAGATATATTCTTGCACAAAGACCTAACTCCCAAACTAAAAAATATATCTACTGGCAAGGAATAAAGAATATAAATCATAATGCAAGGAGAACCAAGAGATTAATTATTTCTGTAGTCCACATTTCTGATTAAAATTATGCATACCTTTCTGAGTGACTATAGCTGTCTTTTTCCCTGGTAATTGTGGCATAAGGCAAGTCTCTCCATCAAATAACAGAGATAAATAGAACATTTTTTTCAATTAGGCATATAAAAAATGCATTTCAAAACCAAGCCACTGCATGGAGTTCAGCTTTTAGAGCTGGACAGTGTGTGATCTTAATTCTTCTCTCCTTTGCTAATTTGGTTTACATACATTCAGTTTATATACCCATTAATCCTGGTCAGTCCGCTGCTCCTCCCTGAAAGGACTTTCAGCAGAAGCACCTCACACCACAGAAGAGTAGGGAGGGAGCGTGAATTAACACAGGTTTCCTAACAAGGGCAGATTAGCAGTGCTGCAAATGAGTCGCTGGGTCTTGTTCCTGCTTTGAGCAGCCTCTCCTATTGAAAACAAGAACTTTCCACAGCATCACCTTGACAGATGGGTGAAATGCAGCAAGCTGGTTTTGTCTGCATAGCAGCTTAGCAGTAACAGCACCGAGGATGCCTAACATGAGGAATTGGAACACATATTTTCCCCATTCACTCCTTCTGCCAACAGACATTCAGAAAAAAAATCACTAAAAATGGAAATTTACCTTCTTTCTTGGTTGAGATTTGCAAGCAGATATGTGCTGTGAAACAGGCTTTCCTGCCTTCAGGAGGTACCCCGATAACGGTGCTCCGCTCATTCCTAAAAGTAGAAGTAGGATCCCGTTTCCATAAATCAGACTAACAACCGCTTGTGGGCTTGCCACTGATTTCCATGGAAGCAGGATCGTTCTCCACCTAAAGTATCTCTGCTCTGAAATTATTAGAGAAATAGTACTAATGAAGATTTCACTGCAGTAGTTTTTCTGTTACTGGTGTTATTAATGATCTATTTTTAATATTTCATTAAAGTACTGAGACAACACAGAGACACTGAAGTTAAGCAAAGGACTCAGTGAGAGGTTAATTGACCACTGATAATTAACTGCCCCTCTATTAAAAGGCCAGAGGTTGCTTCTGGTGGGGAAGAGATGGGGAGAAGAGGCAGGGCTTTGTTTTAATAAATTAAAAGGGGATGACAAAAATAAAAATTATAGTCATTGCTGGTTTGCTACAGTGTAAGCATTCAAGGGTCTCTAGAGTTCCCGGTGTCATCATGAAGGATCAGCCTTGAAGTTTAGCCTGAGTTAATCCTTCTAAAGGAACTGGTGAATACTCTCTTGATGTGTAACGTTTATAGGCTTTGGAGAGGGACCCATGCAAGGAAGAGATTTAAAGCCTCAGATGAGCAAAACCTTGCAGGTATATGCTTAACCTTGAGCACCCTCTTCTCTTTAGGAAAGTGGCTGAGCATTTCCTTTTAATCCTGTTGACATTTTCTAAATCCTATTGTCTTCCCTGGAGCCCACATGTATTACTTAAGGGCTTTGCTGAAGAGTCTTTGCCCTTCCACAGCACTGCTGATCCTTGAGCTTCAGCTAGCTCCACCAGCTCCTGTTGCCATTCCCCTTTGAATATTTCTATTTATAGTTTTATAGGTGAGAGGCTCACGTTAAATGGTATATTGATTGATTTATTTTCAGATTACTTTATTTTGAGATATCAGATGCACTGCCTATAATTTTTCTGATACATACAACAAACCATCATTTCCACCACTGATTTATTTTATATTATGTCATTAATGTTTCTCTAATATATGCCTCCTCAGTTGCGTTATTCCTGCTTCATCAGCTCAGGGCTGATCTCACTTAGCTGAAGGAAACCTAGACTCCTTCCTGTGAGCAGGAAATACCTAAGGCTCCTAAACACACAAAAGCATTTCAAGAAGATGGTTGAAGTGCAGGAGAGTCCAGCAAGGAGTCTGCCGACACATTTCTTGCCGAGAAGAAAGGCACAGTGCTGAGTCCTGCCAGTTTATTTGCTTGTCCCTCTGTCTCCTGCCTGCTTTGCCAAGACAAGGAACTGGAGATCCCCAGTTGGGTCACCTGCCTGGGCACTTTCCCACTGGGGCCTCCCTGGTTTCCAGCTCCCCTTCAGCCTACACAGCAGACGTTGCAGCTAAGCCATCTTTTCCATCTTCTTCTCTTTCACACTGAAGTAGCGTCATTGATTTCCACGTCCAAAGCCAAGAAAAAGCAAAAGGAAAGCCCCACATTGTGGAGCTCTAAAACTATCTTTGAAAATATGGTTTCCCCAGCTTCACAAATAATAATGAGTGATGCTTTCATATCTGTATCCTAAGCCAACATGACTGGAACATTCACCAAAAGGCTAATATGGCAGGGCTTTTTAGCCTGCCGGGATATTCCCCCCAGCTATGTAGTCAAATTACAGATGCATACTATGGGGGGTACAGTCGTTGGACTATCATTCAATTTAAAGAGAACGATGGTGGAGGAGAAGCTGACAAGAGAAAAGGATGAGGGCAGGACATTAATGAACTCTCCTAAATCAGTACGTGTAGCCCTCTAGCCTCTTCAAAAAGACAGCAATCGGCACCCAGAAAAATAACTCATTGCAAAAGAGATGTCTCTTTTTACAGCTGTGGTGATTGCTTTGGCTGCATGGACATTGTGTGCAGTGTATTTAGAGATAACATCTGACACATTTTTTCTTTCTGATAAAGAAAGTGTATTTTAGTCAATGGTATTGATTTATTCATTTCTTTGCTTAAATAGGAAGCTGTCATTTAATCAAGAATTCCCTGTCAACTCAGAGGTAAAGTAACGAACAATTTTATTGACATGCTTTTCCTTGTAATAGTTATTAGCAAGCTCTCCATTTCATTGTCCAGAATACACTTTCCTGTATTACTGTCTTTTTTTATTACATTTTATTTTGCAGCAGTGAGCGAGTTAGTTATAGTTTTATTAAAAAACAACGACGAAACCCAGCGCATTCTCAAATATATAAGAGTCTGTGGTGAATGTAGGAACTGTTTTCTTTCCCTCACTTAGAGCAGAAAAATTATGCTGCAACAAGAATTTCAGTAATTAATTGGTACGAGTGATTTTCACAAACATGTTCCTGCTGTGAGACCTTTTGCCGCAGATTAACTTTTACATCCACTTCAGCCAAAAAAATAACAACTAACAAGCAGGTCAATAACCTCTCTCCCCACTTCACCAAGCTGTTCCTGCAATCAAACTTTTTATTTTTCTATACCCAGCCATTGTAGGAAAACAGGCCAGTTGTGAAGAGGTAAGATAAAATGTGGTAGAGCATCGGTTCTACTTTTCTGCTCATGTTCTCAGTAAAGGTTTTGGCACGTCCCTGCTGCTTCTGATGTAGATTACTGATTTGTAATGGGACTTTGCAGCAAGATGCTGGCTCATTTTCCATGTGGTTGAAATTGCTTCATGATATTTCTCAAAAGAGCACAATGGGGATTAGAAATAGCTGCAACATCTCGTTTTTGGAGATCTGCTGGTTCAGTGTCATTGTTCTGGAGTCATGCACGCCCTCTGCCCAAAAGCCACATTCTGCATGTTGCATTGAAGAGGCATCCATATGCCTGACCTCCATGCACAAGTGGAGCCTCCCCTTCCCACAGCCTACAGATCAGTGGTGCCCTGGCCGCATCCTGGCAGCCAGATGTGATCACAGCTGCCTGGGCACGGCCCCGCGCTGCTGCTTACTCCCCACAGGCAGGGAGGCAGGTAGGAAGCTGGGAGGGTTTCTAGGGCTCAGTGAGCCAGAAGATAACCAACACCACTCCTGGACCATGTGCCCAAGGGAATGCATATCTGCTCCTTCTGAGCACACACAGAGCACGCAGTAGAGACAAAAATTCAGCTTTATCATAAACATTAGAATATTCTCTGCTTACCTTAAGGTCTGATCTTCCAGAGAGAGGTGGAGGCTCTTGGGTGCTATTTGGACAGGGTGTCCTTTCCTAGGCCTTGCAACTGCAGATTACAGCCCAAAAATGTGAAGCAAGCAAACCCCAGAAGTCCAGAGAGCACTTGCTCATGAAAAAAAAAAACAACAAACCAAACCAAAAATAATTTTTAAAAACTTACTGAGCCAGTCCCATTACTTTGGAAGGGGCAAATCCTGATTTCTGAATGACTCAAGGAAACAACAGTGAACTCCCATTAACCGTGACAGGGAAGAGATGGTCTCTTGACCTTCCAGCCCCTGCGCCAGCCCAGCCTGGACCATTCCCCATGCTTCCAGTGGAGCCACTATTTCACCCAGCCTCCCCCAGTGTTTTCCTGTGGTCTTGTCTGTGCATAAACCAAAGGGCACAAGTTTATATTCAGGGCAAAGAAATCTTTGGTGTAGCTTCGAGTCGCACAGGAACTGATTAGTGATCTGATAAAAAAATAATAACAAAGTAAGTGGAAAGATTCAGACATATACTGTCACCAGGATACATTTATGTAAATTTTTGTTTTAATACATTTAATGTAGACTGTTGTAGATTGTTTTTTTCCCTTCCCTTCCCTTCCCTTCCCTTCCCTTCCCTTCCCTTCCCTTCCCTTCCCTTCCCTTCCTTTCTTTTCCCTTCTCTTTCTTTTCCTTTTTTCTCTCCTTTTCTCTTCCTTTTCTTTTCTCTTCCTTTCTTCTCTTTCACTTAGTATGGTTTTACTTTTGTCGCCTGAACCACAAGGATGTAAAGGCAGTAGAAACAATACAAGTTCTGAATTTTCCTAGAACAATGGCTTGTAGATTCAAATTATGATACTCTCCTTTTCATATCCAGAAACAAACCATAGACTGCCTGAACTACGTAAGCTGGAGGACACACACACCTAATTCTGAGGTGGCCTCTGCAGCACGTGTGTCAGATACCTTCTCCTCTCCCATCAGCACCATTGCTATTCTGGCGTTGCAGGCAGCACCAGGTTCAACACAAGCGGAGGTAAAGGGTTGGTCACACCAGCTGCAGTTCAGCTAGAGAATTCCCTGCTACAGGATGCCACAGATGCTAAATGCATCGGGACAAGTGCACTGAGGACAAATGCCACTTCTGTCTCACAAATATCCTAATTCTTAGATTATTGGAGCCTGGGAGAGTACCAAGGAGGTATGAATACATTTGCCTTGTTCTTATCTTCCTAGGCATCTGCTGTGGACCACCAAAAAGGCAGAATATTGGGATAGGTGGACAATTCTTGTGGGGTTTTTTAATGTTTAAGAAGCCAGGCAAAAAGAAAGTTGACAGTCCTCAGAATGTGAAGTCTTGCAGCTCCTGGCAGCAGGATCATCAGGGTCGATGTTTCCCAAATGGCTCACTGCATGGCCCAGCCAGAACCCGATCTCCTTATAAAACTGCGTGGAGAATTGCAAGATGTTTAGTTTTGATTCCAAATGTGAAAGAAAGCAAATATCAAACTCCTCCATGAAACAGAATTACCATTCTCCATCCAGCTGCATTAACTATTCATGACTTCGCTGCGCACAGAATTTCGTTTCACATTCCTTTAGTGCACTGCTTCCCAAATTGTGCTAAATCTACCACGAGTGCTACAGAAACAGTCTCAGAGCAGCATGCCTGCGCTGCCCAAATATTTTAATGGTTCCCCCTCTGCTTGCCAACATCAACAGCATTGCCAGAACAAACCCAGTTTGGTATACCTGCCCTAGGATCTGTTATCCCATACAGCTGCCTCATTATGAAACATCGCTAACCATGAAAGAGTCCACGCTGAACAAATAGACCCCATCTGACTGGGTAAATGAGACTGATCTGTGCTTTAAACGACATCTCAAGCATACTTGCAGTCTTGGAGGGCATCAGGATTGCCTCCTGGCTCAGAAAATGGGCCTGGGAATGCTCAACATTAAGTGGGCAAGAGTTTGTTTTCCAAGGACCATCCACAAGCAGCGGGTTGAGCAATACAGTAGGAACCCTCTGAGAAACAAGGGGGAGCTGGAGATCTAGCTGGGATTTATTTTGATCTGGTTTGAATTTCTGTCATTCAGCCTTTCTGCCAGACGTTTTGCAGTCTCCCTTGTGTAAGCAGACATCTGCACCTTAAAAAAATGTTGGTAGAAAAGAACGTTGTGTTTGAGAAATGCAAATTTTCAGCAAATCTTCTAAAAACAAAACTTTCCATGATAAGAGACTGAAGTCTTCTGTCCAAGGTCCATGCTGCAGAAGTCCAATGAACCCAACATGAACCTAACAGCACGCCAAAGGTCTGACCAGGGAGTGTCTTACCCTCAGTATAAAATGTTCATCCATATCTCCCAGTCTGTGAATTCTTTGCTGAGAACAGTAAGCAAGTAAGCCAATTAATCTGTGTTACAATATGTTAGAAGATGTTTACAGGAATGATTTCTAAACTACACTGACCTCATGAAAAAGCTTTTTATCAGTACCAACCTAGGAGATGTCTGAATCATTTGCTTGGACCTAAACTACTTGGCTTTGTGTGGTAACCTGTTTATCTGGACCCTCTGCCTCCCCTTAGGCCTCTCTGGAAGGAGGACAGCTGAGACCTTAAACAGACTCTGTTTTCAAGAGCCAATTTCTTTTCCTTCTGCATGTAACACTAGATCTAGTGTTTTATTTTCCTCTTCCCATTTTTCTTTTGAGGATGTATCTTCCTCCCCTTTCTTCCCTTTAAAACCTTTCTGTCTAATCCTGCTAGCAGAAGGTTATTTTCCCTCAGGATTAATTGGAGTGTCTCCAGCCCGCACCAGCTCCTCTTTCAGAGAAGCCTCACATTACATGAATCTAACATTTCTTCTGCCAAAAGTTTGTTTTCAAAATCCTGCTTGTTCCTTCTTTGCATTCAGTATTCACAAGACTCATAAGAAAGTCAGCTGCAGCCCTCTCCCTCAGTCTTATTCTTCCCATGAGGCTGCTATTTGTGTCACCAGCAGCAGCTAATGAAAAGCAGGCTTCCCTAGGTGGGACTCAAACTGTCCATCCTGATAGCCATGTCTTCTTTTACGTCTTTTTTTTTTTTTTTGTCATACAGGCAGGCCTGCCTAATTCAGAGTCACTTTTCAGGAGTGGCTGCTGTTTTGCTGGCTTCCAGATGGTGTCTCTCAGATTCTGATAACCTTACCCGCTTGCTGTCCTTCATCCTCATCTCCTGTGTTTCTTCAGGGAGCAGTGAGAAACACATAGCAGCATCTGTCCGTTAGTTCCAGCTTCCTTCCCCAGAATGGTGTATCTCTCTGTAGGGCCACACTCGTATCTCAAGCTGCTTCATGTAGGAACTTTTAAAATCCAATTCTTCCATTTGTTCTTCTAATGAAAATGTGAATAGCTGTACCTGAGTCTTTGCAGGCAAGAATCCCTAATCCTTAATCCCTGTCCTTAATCACACCAGAGCCACCGTTGTGTCCATACTGACAGCAAAAATGCTTCTCTCCTTCTGATTCTTTGGTCTTGCTCTGCTGGCAAAGGGGACAGCAAGGCGGACACCAGCGAGGTGCGTGAGCAAAGCTGTCAAATGGGGACTGGTGGCTCTGTGACCTCTTTGCAAACTGTACCTCAGACAGTGGTACCTGAATTTCATCTCTCTCACAGAGTGCTTAAAACCACATGCTTTCAGTGGGGCTTCAGACTCTCACACTATGTGTGGTGTCACTTCTTTCTTCACGCTTGCATATGGTGCACAGCCTTTGTTTGCACTTGCTCACTGTGTCCTCAGAAATAGATAGGTTTCAACCTTCTCTAAAGGGCCCTAAACCCATTAAAATCAACACTGCCCAAACAGTAGTTACAAATTTAAGTACTTCTGTGAATCTAGACCTTATGTATTGCACTCCTTTTTGCGACTTGCAATGGGTAACAGGAGAGCAACTTACGTCTTCCCTTCTCCAGTACATACGTGTCTCACAACAATGAATTTATCAGTATTGCCTTTTGTAACTTTAATATCTGCCACTGTAGTTTGCTCTGGCATCCTGCCTTCTGCTGCTGCTGGCTGCCGCCTTTGCTTTCTGTCTGTAACTCGCTCCTTTTCTTTTTTCGAAATGGGTTTTTCTATCGCCCTATCATTACAGTCCCACTGAAGTCTCCTGTTGTGCATTAAGCAACGTGACTAACTTAAGCTAATTCCCAGAAGATATTCAGGTCTATTGGTTCCAATTCTGTACGAAAAGGACTACCTGATATTCTGACGCCATCTAAATATGCCCAATATGTTGAAGAATGTGGACGACATTCATTCACAGAGCATTCAGCTCACATGACTGAATTTTCCTGTACCTGCCTCCCAAGCCTGCTAAATTCCTCTTTAACTATAATTTGTTTTGTTGTCATTTTATTTGTTCTGGCCCTTCACATCCCAGAACAAGAGTTGAAGGCCAGACCCAGTTAAGGCTCCTGCATCCACTAAGCAAGAGCTGCTATATCTAACTTCTTGGTGCCTTGTTCCTGGTGAGTGAAATCCAGAAGCAGGTGTTCACCGGGGCTGGCGGGCACCTCAAAACAGCAACTCAAAAACCCCACTCGTGTGCAGACCCAAAGCCAGAATCAGCTTTAGACCTTTCCGCAGCTGGGCAACTGCTAAGAGAGGGGAGACTGACCTACAGCAAATTGACCCTGCTTTAGGTACCTCAGTACTCTCTTTTCTACCTGACTCATAGTCGGTAAGAAATTCTGAAGAGCAACAAAACCAAGCACAGCACTGAAATGGTGACTTCTCTTAATTTTTTTTTCCCCAACTCATATTAGGTTTAGGGGTTTGAGTCCCTCCCTGTTCCTGTTTCAGCCCCATGAATGCAGAGGCTTGTATTCCTTCAGGTGCAACAGGAAATAAATGCTAATATTTTCTGCCTTCTCGGTCTTTCAAGTCATGAAGCATGTAATTCTATACTCCTGCAATATTATATTTGGCAAGGTCTAAAGCAACATCACAGCCCATAAATGACAAAGAAAAAAGAATTTGCAATTAGGCATTTCTGAAGGCAGAACCCAGCCATACATTTTGGAGGCGCTTGAATTTCACAGCTTTGCCTTTTGAATTTTCAGCATAAATTGAGGTCCATTTTAGAAAAATCTCTGTTCTGTTTCACTTCTAATCATTTGGTGAGCTGGAATCAAGAGTAAAGTTTGCTGGTTTTCCGCAAGATCATATTGCACAATCCTCGTGTCTTGGTTTAACCCTCCTGCAGCCCCATGCTATTTCAATTTCTATCCCATTCTGGTCATGATATTTTTACTTCAAAATGGGCAACAATCTTTTTCAGCAACATTTAATGGAATTGCAAGCAAGAAAACATCCCTTTTTGAGGAGTAAACCTTTTCCTCTTCAGCCATTTAGGGCATGCCGTGGAGGATCCTAACTGGAAAACAGACAGTGCTGTGCAAATTTTTGATAAATAAAGCATACTTTGTTGACTTAGATTAGAAATGTTGATTAGATTCACCAGCGAGGTTCGTTTCCAGTGTGAGACCTTTCCATGACACATGTTCATTACGGGGAGGGTGGGGACCCAACTGTCCATTCACATAGGTCTCTATTGTGTGGCTATATACAGGCACAGATGAATGCAGAGGGACCGAGGTTGTCTTCGTGTGGTCTGTGAACTGTCCGGGCCTGACACAGCTCTGCCCCAGAACATGGAAAGACAGGTTAAAGTGAAGCTACATCCAAGCCAGTAGGACCTGCTGGGAGCTGTACTCTACTGTTGCTGTCACCTTCTGGACTGGAGATGGCTTGTGTCTTCACAAGCGGAGGCGCCCAAGTCTTGGATGTCTCCCTCCCTCCAGAAAAAAAACATAATCTATTACGGGCCGAAAGAATCTGCTGCAGAGTTCAAGAGATGATCAGTACCATGCACAGAGGGCAAATCCTCATTTCCGACAAACAAATAAGGAAAGAGAAACGGGTTGTTTGTGTACCCAGACTCTGCAGTGGAAACACATCTCTGAATTCCCAGCGCAGCCCTCACAGGCATGCAGTGCCCTGGGAAATGAGTTGGAAGTTTTCAGCCCAGCAAGGGAAGGCCTGGGCATCCCAGGCAGGAGAAAGAGGGAATAGGTCTCCATGCTCCAGCTACGTAGAGCCACTGCTTGCAGTCTTCCCGTTAACAATATGAACGCAAGGGACGGGGTGCTGGCAGGTAGAGCCGCACTTGTCCTGAACAGCAGCATCCAGCAAGAGGGCAGCAGGAGCTGCGGCTATTTCCACAGGAAAACAGCCTGGCTGGCTCGGAGCTTGTTGCAGCATCCCCCTCCAGCTCTGTGAAGGTGGTGAAGGTCTCCAGAAGGATATTCCCTGATGAATCCACCCAGGCTTCAAACAACGTAGGCCGGGGAGCTTGACTGGATGGGGAATATGAGGCTGGAGAATCTCTGCCTGACAATAAGGGCAGACAGCTGCCCAGGGGAGAACAGCAATTTCTGCAGGAGATGCTGGGTGGTAACTAAGAAGCATGTGAATCCCTGGTGTAATCACACCACATCCAGCAGAGTAAAATCCATGTTACTCCCTCTTGCCTACTATATTTAGGCTGTAAAAACCTGTGGAAGAGATTGCTACCAGGTGGCTATACACAGCATGCTGATCTACAGCTGCCATCACACTCATGATCAGAAATTGCAGGTGGCTGAGGTCGAGGGCTGCCCGCAGCTCCACGGGGCTCTCAGAAACAGTACTGTGCTCCCACCAGGCAGTCAAGCAGACAGCCATGCCTGCATGAGGACGTGGCCGCCGTGTCACAGTCAAGCTTTGCCACTCTTCAGCATTCGTACACTTGTTGACCAGCTTTCACCTGGCAAGAAGAGCAGTGGCATGCACATCTGGGCACCCGCTCTTTTGTTAACAGAGCATTTAGTCCAAGCCTTAGTGAAAAGCATTAGCTGTGTTACACATTGGCCAGTGCAATGACTGAACACAGCCAGAAAAGACCAAGTATCAGATCCCACTCCTGATCTCTCAGATACCTGTTGCACAACTCCTTCCAGGACTCATCTTAGGGGTTATTAGGGGTTATGGACCTCTCTCTTCCTTTTTGTATGGTGAAGGCACACAGGCCATATTCTTCTGATCTGCTTTTTTAAGCATCCCCTTACCAGCATGGCAGTGTTTCCAGCAGCCGCGTGGCATCCCTCTTTCTCTTGGAGTTCCTCTTACTTGAACCTTGGTGGCCATGGCTGCATCCTATGTCCCACATAGGGTCATGCCAGAGGGCTGTACAATAGCAGTAATAATTCCTTTGCTCTTCAGCCAAACTGGGATGCCAATATTGTATTCAAATTATTTTTTGGCTTCTGTTACAAATCCTTCATTTTGTTTTCATGCAAGAAGGTCATTAGAGACAGAGCTTGCTCTAAGATATTTTCATTATATACAGTAATAATTCTGATTTGCCTGACTGTACAAGGTCACGGGCTTGGATGGTAATGCATCCTCAGAGCATATGATTCCCAGTGTACTACAGAAGGATGATTTTGTGGCTTAGATATTGATCTGAACAAAAGGGTTGCAATCGCAGCTAGCTGAGCTGGGAAATCCTGGGAGTGCCTGAAGCCACAGGGCGCTCCTAAGAAAGCAGCTAAAGTTTAGTCATCTTTCCTGGCACCAAGATGCCCACTATACATCATGCCATCTATACATCCCTTGAAGCAGGCATCGTTAAAGTCCTTGTAGGGAAGACCCAGACTGTCGCGACCTTGGTCACAGGGTGGCATCACTGGGACAATGACAGTGTAGAGACTTGGACACAGAGCAACAGAGCTGCCCTCACTGCAGGCAGCAGCACTGTGGTAATCCAGGGTCCTCCATGGGAGTCCTGGGTGGCTGGAGTGAGCAGGAGGGCAGGCTGGGTGATGGCGGCCACTGTCCCAGCCTACAAGGACAAAGATCCCACTGCCAGCTCTGTTGCAGGCCTGCTGTGAACATCTGGAGAAGGCTCCCAGCAACAGCAGTGAACTCCCACTGTGATCTGGGCCAAAACACACCCCGCAAACACGGAAGACAGTCACTGCTCTGGGCACAAGCCAAGGTGGCAGTGAGGGGGCACAGCACGGTGGTGGCCAAGTGCAAAGCGTCTTTCACCACCTTGAGCGGTAGGTGTTTCTCTTCCTCTGCAGAGAGGTTCGTTTCATCCAGCTTTTTCTAAAGTACTTAACTTTTTTAAAGCGTTTGGTTCTGTTGGGTTTGGGGTTTTTTATTAGGGATGTATTGGTATTATACCCGGAGGATGTACTAAACTTGCCTGTTTGTCAGAAAGATGCAGCTGGGCAGCAGATAAAATTCCCCAGGTGGATTTCAGGAAAATGCTTTATTGAAAATAAAGAGGTAGACCTTCAGCATTAAAAAAGGAGAAAAAAAAAAAAACAGTCATGGTTCTTTTAGCAGGATTCCTATAAGACAGCAGAGATATTATTAGTAAAAGAAAAGTATCAGCAGAAAAATGTTCACAACCTAGTGCTGATGATTTAAGAGTAGTCAGGGATTCAGCAGACATTTTAATGTGCCAGCAGCAGAAGGCTTAAAAATAAAGAAAGTTTGTGATTTAAAGGGGAAGTTATCAATATTAAGGCATCAGTTTGTGTCTCACTCACTTTCTCTCTTCTCTTCTGGGTCTGTCTCTCACCTGTGAAGTGCAGGAGCAGCACTTTTCTTCTTTTTTTTTCCTTTTAAGGGAAAAATGAGTCTAAGAGCAAGCATGTTCACAGTCACGGGGTGAATCTTACCTCCTGCTAGACACATCCTTCCTGGTGGTGTTTTTCCTGGAAGGGGCAGGTCAGACAGCCTCCACACTGCGACAGCAAGAAGGGGTGCTCCTCCTCTCTCTGGGCTAGTGGGCAAAGGAAGATGAAAAAGCCCTTGCTGATGTTTGCCGGTAAGCAGCTGTAGCCAAAGATGAAGATTTCTCCTGTAAAAATGACATCTTGAACTGTGCTTTGTCTGTGAGATCTTAGTCAAACACCCTCCTGGCTCAACCTACCTTGAGGTGACTACTCCAAGGCCATGTTCACTGCCTGCACAGACCAATACCTGCCAACGCAGCCCAAAATATGCCGTGCCTGTGCCTGCAGCTTCGCATGCTGGCACATCCACCCGGACCACCATCGGGAGAGCCAGTGGATCAGCAGACACGTTACATGTGCTGCGGTGGGCAGCAGCCAAAGGCAGGGTCCATACCGATGGAGGATGGAGTCGCTGGCACACTTGCCGTGCTGGTGCGGGGCTGTGGGGCATGCGGAGCCTGCAGATGGTGCTATTCAATTGTTAAAATGACTCCACCTCCCCATCATAACCGCCCGCAGGCTTTGCTTTTGCAGGAGCAGCACTGGCACTGCGGAGCTGCGGCCACTCCGGGGTGTGATCCAAACCATCCACAGGACGCATCACTCGTTGGGCAACAGGAGTGGTAAATCACCCTTTGCTGTGACAATGCAGTTTCCTCTTCCCGCTGCCTAAACAGGGGGGAAAAAAAGCAATATCAAGAAAAGGCCAACACCTGCTGACATGGTGTGAGCACAACTTCCCCTGATTCAGCTGGAGGGGGTTGTACTTTTGCAGACAGTGAGACACAGACATATTTTAGAAGCTCTCAGATGGGGTTTTGGGTGCCCTCCTGGGTGTTTGCAGATATACACACTAAATCCTGAGGTACTCCACTATTGTTAAGAAGTACCAGTAGACCACAGGCAAGGTCAGCCACAAAAGCAGAAGAGACTAATTAGTTTAGATAAAACTTCCAGATTTGTAAAAGCTCAGCACACCCAACAATGCCAATTTCTTCTGCAAATTTCCCAGAGTCTGCGTGCCTCCCTAGTCACCCAAAAGTAACTTTAAAACCTGGCTTAGTTTGATCCCTTCTGCAGGAACACTCCACCAGCCTGAAAATGACCTCTTGAAGAACTCTAACTTGGCTCCTTGTTCTGTCCTTGGGACACAGCCAAGCTGTGCGGCCCTACGAAACACCCCTCGTTTTCCGGGCGTGGAAAGGGCAGAGGGCGTGCAAAGGATTCTCGCAAATTTCAGAGCATAAATTTCCAGCCTCTCTCACCGGGGCTCTGTACCTTTAAACCACACCACCTCTGCTGCAGTGTTTTCCTGCAGCCTTTTAGGAAGAGGGGAAGAGGAGGAGAGAGCAGGCAGGATAGGTCGGGAAGGGAAAGAAAAGCAAAAAAAAAAAACCCAGCAACCTTTGGTATCAAAAACCTGCCAAGCTGATGGGGGAAAAAAAGAAAGAAGTGGAATGAGGAAGATGACAGAAAAGTCCTGTAGGGTGTGATAAGGTGACCCGGAGGTGACCTGTGATGAAGGTGTGTCAAAAATTCAGGTGCTTTCTGGCATTTGTAAACTTACTTTCAGACATGGTTTCATTCTTTCTTTTCTGGACCTTTGGAAGAAATAATTTACTAATTTACTAAGACATATTAGATATCTATGACAAGGCTTCTTAAATGCAGATGGGCTCAGGATCTCTCAGACTAGCACCACAGTGTCCCCGCTTTGGAGGTCTTGTTGACATTTCCTACAATGTCCCTGCTGCAGCTCAGTAGACCATCTCTCCTCACTGATCGCAGGTGTAATCCCTCCCCATTCTGGAGGAACGGGGCTTTTCCTGGCAGCAAAAGAAATTTAACAATCTCTGATCCCTTACACTGGAGGTGCTGCACCACTGTCACTTAACCATCCTCTTTTTAACACTTTGCTGCCTTGCCTTTTTAACCCTTTCCTTCTATATGCACCCCAAGTGGTCGTGACCCAGCATCTGAGAAACAACAGAGTAGCACAACCATACCATTAGTGCTATTGCAGAAATATTTTTTTTTAAACCTCACTGAAAATCTTGATTAAGACATGACTATTCTCTCAAGTAGACATCAAACCAGATTAGATATGGACTGAGACATTGCACCAAGATACCTTGTGGTATGGTGATAAGCCTGTACTCAGTCAAATTAGTGTATCTTAAAAACTTGCCACCTGTCAGCTGACTGAGAGCATTAGCTTATTGTAATCCAACTGTAAAGTAAAAATAGTTTAATTTAAGCCACCAACTTTGTCCCCAAACATAACCCTCTTGATCTTGATCCCACAGATCATTCTGTGGTCCGGCATTAGCAGAGATGCAGAAACTCAGTGCTGAGTTCATTCATTGTTAAGATGAACACATTTTCCAGCCATTAAGAACCTCAGAAGACCCCACTTCCTCACTTGAAAACTATCAGGACACGACGTGAAATACGCATTGACTTAACCATTTCTGTGATTCTGTGAAGCTGACACACAAGCACCTTCCACGTGATGATGAAAATGCAGCTTGGATCTTGAAATTACCAGAGAAAAAAAATAGTTCTTCTTCAAGCCGGGAATTCAATTTTTCTGCAACTGGGAGACAGCCAAACATGTTTGCATTATCACTAAAAATGCCTCTCTACAAATGTAGGAGGATTTCCAATTCACATACTTTTCTCCCAGTGACAGAAAAAGTCTCCCAGAGGGCTGAAATCCAGCACTGGCCAGATCCCACTTATCTCCATTGCCCTTACTTACTGTCCTCTGTGAAAGGTTTTATTTTCTCTCCTTCCCACTACCAGATTGACCAAAAAGACTTTTTTGAGGCCTTTGTGGAGGAAGCGGACAGCACCCTGGTTTAAAACCATGAAATTAGTGTAGCCAAAGGAATGGGTTACCAGTAAGATATCTGATACATCACAAACATTAACAGTAAAGGGCAAAACACTCCCCTACTGAAATTTTAGGATTCCTAGGAGTTGCCAAAAAGATCTTTTCTTGGCACAGAGCTATTCATTATCTTTTTTTATTAGTACTACTTTCTGGAAAGAATTCTAAAATAATTTCTAGTAAAAATGGTGAAGTGATATATCGTGATGAGAGCAGAATGTTTATGCGGGAAAGCTCACCCACATTCACGAAGGGTGCTCAGATAAATATCATACATAGTCAAATTCAAAAATATGCCTTTAGAAATACAAATGTTATTCCTGCTACCCTCCTACTGAAAAAAAAAGTAATCCAATATCCTGGGATCCTTGCACAATGATAATATTTTATAATATTTATATATTTTATATATTTTAATATTTATCTGGGTCGGGGCAATCCCAAGCACAAATACAGGCTCGGCAGGGAATGGCTGGAGAGCAGCACTGAGGAGAAGGACCTGGGGGTGCTGATTGACGAGAAGCTCAATATGAGCCAGCAATGTGCGATCGCAGCCCAGAAGGCCAACCGCATCCTGGGCTGCATCAAAAGAAGTGTGACCAGCAGGTCGAGGGAGGTGATTCTGCCCCTCTACTCCACTCTCGTGAGACCCCACCTGGTGTACTACATCCAGCTCTGGAGTCCCCAACATAATGAGGACATGGACCTGCTGGAGCGTGTCCAGAGGAGGATGATCCGAGGGCTGGAGCACCTCTCCTATGAGGAGAGGCTGAAGGAGTTGGGGCTGTTCAGCCTGGAGAAGAGAAGGCTGCGGGGAGATCTTATTGCGGCCTTCCAGTACCTAAAGGGGGCCTACAGGAGAGCTGGGGAAGGACTTTTTACTAGGGCATGTAGTGATAGGACGAGGGGGAATGGCTTTAAACTGGAAGAGGGCAAGTTTAGATTGAACATTAGGAAGAAGTTTTTCACTTTAAGGGTGGTAAGGCACTGGAACAGGTTGCCCAGAGAGGTTGTTGAGGCCCCATCCCTGGAGGTGTTCAAGGCCAGGCTGGACGTGGCCTTAGGCAGCCTGGTCTAGTGGGAGGTGTCCCTGCCTATGGCAGGGGGGTTGGAACTCGATGATCTTCAAGGTCCTTTCCAACCTAAACCATTCTATGATTCATTCTATGATTCTATGATTTTGGGGCATATGGTAGATAATAAAATCACTACGAGCTTCAAGGACAGCAGGGTGGCAAGGAGTGTAGATCTGGAGGTGCGAACACTGGATAGCAAAAAGGAACAAGAAGGTGGTGTTCCCCTCTAGAAACACAGTGCTGTAAAGCCACCCCAGACTACCGACTGCCTGTGCCTCTGCTGGTAAATTACAAGCACCCTGTGCTACCCGCTAACACTGAGGATGGCTGCCATGAAATGGTCCACACTTATGCCCGCAAACTATCTTAATTTCTAAATCGCAGTGGCTACAGATGAGCTGCCTGTTGGGAACAGCCACCGGCTTGTGCTAACCCCAAACTGCTCGGGCGTTTTCTGGTCTGAGCTGATCTGTCTCATTGATCCAGGCCAAAACCACACCAGAGCCTGTGCTAACAATTTAACAGCGGGGGCAATCAAGTTCAAGCACCCAGAAACGTTTCCTGTTTAATTTACTATTCTAGATGTAGCCAGTGTGTCCAGGCTTGATAGATGCATCGGGAGGATGATGTTGAAAAATGGGAAAAGGCTCAGAAGAGGGCCACAAAAGCAATTTGTTGCCTATAAAACTTAGTGAGAGGCTCAAAGAGCTCTATTTATTAACTTTATTTAAGGGACCAAAAGGTGTTCATTGCAATCTGCAAGAACCCATATAGGAAAAATATTTCCTGTAGACAACTACCTTATACTCTAGGAGTTAAAAAACATTCTGATATCCACAAGATAGATAAATTCAAGCTGTAAACACAGCACATTTTTAAGCATTGGGGGAATTAACTATGGAACAAATTAACAAGTGCTCTGATGGATTCGTCATCATGTGTGATCTTTAATTTAATTTGTTTCTAAAAAACATCTTGTGGATACAGCAGATGCTCGGGGCCTTGTAAGGAAAGAGTATCTGAGGGTTTTTGACTTGTGTTAAACAAAAAGCCAGTCTTGATTATCGTACTAGTACCTTCTGATCTTGAATCTATGATTTGATGAAAAAGACACTGTCAATACCTCTAAAGTGTAAGTGGGCAGACTTCCTGCTAGATCCATTAAAAAAAAGAAAAAACGCTACATATGTAGTTGTTATCCAAGCTATGTAACCAAACAGGGGCAATTTAGGCAAAAATTACTGTCCCTTATTGGTGCTGGCCACTAGCTGAAATAAAACTGCTGTGAAAACCAGAAGTAATTCTTGACATAGCTGTGCAGAAACTACCTGGTCTTACTGATACAGAAGTGTTGCATATGCCCTTCTAACTCTCTGAAGAAAGCAAGATCCACTCTACCTGGCACCTGAGTTTCACCAAGAGCACTGGAGTTTCCATGCCAAGGAATGTTGAAGAATTTTTGGCCAGGAGATGTTTGCATATCCCAACCCAACCCAAACATAACATGAGCTAATTGGCATGCTCTACCTTACCCTCAGATATATAAATATAACCGTGATCCATATTACTGTTGTATAAACTCAACAATAGCTGAATTTGGAATAAGTTTTATGCTTGGATAAGAAACCGATGACACAGACAGATGGGTTTCCTTACAACATCAACTTATTCATGAGGCAAAGGTACAGAAGAGAATTCACTGGGCTCCTATCCAGCCCTTTTCTGTGTAGTGGTTTTCTACCCTCTAGCATGAAGGGAAGCAACTGGAGAGTCTTTTTGTCCCATTGACCACCCCCCGTTTTCTTAAGCACTTGTGGGAATAAAGCTACAGGCACCCAGTGTTGTCCTTTCCCAGGTCCTCATCCCGGACCCATGAGATAACCCGTGGTAATGGCAAAGGGAAAGGCCCACACTCTCACCTCTCCTGTGTCTCAGGTCAGGCAGTGAGATGTGGGTATATGCTGCACTGCCCAGGTAACTTCTGCTCCCCTTCAGAGCCACCACAGGGTCCCATCCAGACCCTTTGCAAAGCATAGTCTTTCTTGTAGCTCTCCACACAGTACCTTGAGCCTTGGCTTTGTGGGGCAGGAGATCTCTGGGCTCCCTTGGGTCACTGGGCTGCCAGACAGCCCCAGGTGCCACCATTTGCAAATGGCGGAGCTGCAAGCAAAAGGCATTTGCAGCTGATTTTGCCGTGCTGAGACATTGGCTGAATGCTCCATGGACCTACTTGTTTTAAAGAGATCTGTAATCTTTGCTTTCCGATGCTTTAATAGTGGAAATTGAGGTAATGTTACAAAATAGGTATCGATCTCGAAAGTTATTTGGAGCAGCAAAATGGAAACGTGAATGAATAACAGCTGAAGACAGGTTAGCAAAAGGAAGTTTGCTGGGTGATTTCCAGATGAAAGCCTGGAAGAAATACAGTTTATATCCAAACCCCTTATGATCTAAGCCTAGCCACGGAGTGCAGGAGGCAGCAGCAAAATCATGGGGATCACTCTTCCATGAAGGAAAAGTGAGAGAAGAAAGCCTCCGGACAAGATATGGTTGAGAGATTTACAATATATGTAGTAACACCACGGTCAGTGGATTAAAGGAATGCAACTTCAGCTGTGTTTCCCCTGCCACACAAGGCAGCAGCATATACAGGGAGACGTGGCTGAAGCTGGCTCTCCTGCTGAGGCATCACAGTGATGCTGAGGCACAGGGAGTATGCACACAGATGCAGTCAGCCAAAATCAGCTCTTCAAAGCGTCGCACCTTCTGCCCTCACCCATGGGGATGATTTCCATTATACATGTCAAATAGACCTATGGTGCCTTTTCTCCCTCCCAGTTATGCAGCAATAAAGCTATCATCTAGTCAAAATGTAGTCTTCCTCACAGTAAAGAAAATGCCTCTATGTCCTGGTTTGAGGTAAAACAGGACCACTTTTCTTCAGTAACTTTAGTTTTTAGCTGGGCTTCTTCTAACTACTGAAATTAACAGCATATTGTGCAGAAACTGAGCCTTTGCTGAGAAGATATTCAGCTCATTGCAAAACAAACATCTCTTTACACAGACAAATCATTTATCATAGAATCATTTAGGTTGGAAGAGACATTTAAGATCATTGAGTCTGACCATTAACCTTGCACTGTGAAATCCACCACTAAACCATGTCCCTAAGCAGCACATCTACGCATCTTTTAAATATCTCCAGGAATGGTGACTCAACCACTTCCCTGGGCAGCCTGTTCCAATGCTCGATAACTCTTTTGGCGAAGAAATTTTTCCAATATCCAATCTCCCCCGGTGCAACTTGAGGCCATTACCTGCTGCCCTATCACTTGTTACTTCAGAGAAGAGACTGACCCCCACCTCGCTACAACCTCCTTTCAGGTAGTTGTAGAGAGTGACAAGGTCTCCCCTCAGCCTCCTTTTCTGCAGGCTAATCAACCCCAATACACTCACCCGGTCCTCGTAAGACTTGCACTCTAGACCCTTCACCAGCTTCGTTGCCCTTCTCTGGACACGCTCCAGAACCTCCATGTCTTTCTTGTAGTGAGGGGCCCACAGTATTTGAGGTGGGGCCTCACCACTGCCGAGTACAGGGGGACGATCACTTCCCTATTCCTGCTGGCCACGCTGTTGCTGATACAGGCCAGGATGCTGTTGGCTTTCTTGGCCACCTGGGCACACTGCTGGCTCATATTCAGCCAGCTGTTGACCAACACCCCCAGGTCCTTCTCTGCCAGGCAGCTTTCCAGCCACTCTTCCCCAAGTCTGTAGTGCTGCATGGGGTTGTTGTGACCCAAGTGCAGGACCTGGCACTTGGCCTTGTTGAACCTCATACCTTTGGCCTCAGCCCATCGATCCAGCCTGTCCAGATGCCTCTGTAGAGCCTTCCTACCCTCAGGCAGATCAACACTCATGCCTGGCTTAGCATCATCTGCAAACTTACTGAGGGTGCACTCAATCCCCTCGTCCAGATCATTGATAAAGATATTAACCAGAACTGGCCCCAATACTGAGCCCTGTGGAACACCACTTGTGACCGGCTGCCAACTGGATTTAAGTCCATTTACCAAGTTTATCCCACTACCCCAATTACCTCCACACCAGGAATTAGCTGGATATGTAAAGATCCTGCCTGCAAAACTTCAAACATAAAAATGGGGCGCAGAAGGGGGGAGAAATCCCTGCAAATCTTGTGGGTTTGGAATGGTTGGATTATATTAATTTCGTTATTGGGATTCCTCAGCTTGAAGCAACATCCCTCGGGGGGGAAAGGTACCTCTGCTACTGCCTCCTGGCTCTGCACACTTCTTGAGTATGCACCCTCTGTCCGGCACTTCATAATGCTGACAACCATTCCCTGGAGACTGAAAGGACTTTAAGGCTGTAAATAGCATTTTAAAAAAAAAGATTCCTCTGAACGTTTGCATTTTCTATTAATGGAAGGTGTCAGGTTAATGAGTCATTTAGGATAACAAAAAGCCACCTCAGGTGACAAATTTTAAGGGTTTCATCCCCTTATTTCTGTAGCTGTTATTGCACAGAACTAATCCAGGATTTATCTCCTCAAGTATTTATGATTTTTGTAGTTGAGTGTAATCTACTCAGTCGGTAATTAAATGTCTTAGTTTATACACAGAGACATTGTACACTTTGCATTGTGTGACATACTGTATAGGCTGTCTTAATTTTGTTTCTTATTCCTTTTTCTTGTTGCAGTAGGTCTCTAGGGATTGCACAGCACCTTCTAATGTTTTATTATGGAGTAAATTATTTCTGATATTTTCTAGGTAGTTATTTAGATAAAATATAACCTATACTGAACAATATGGAATTATCCTCTGAGCGTTAACTTAGCATGAAATGGTTGATATTTACTAGGACCACAATCTGCTTCCTAGGGACTTCATGCACCCAGATAAGGTTTACTAATCTACTCTTCTCAGTAAGTAGCCATTAAAGGACCCTAATCCCAAGTGGTGCAGTAGAAATAATAGAGGCTTTGCACCATGTTTTTAAAGACATTTTTAGCATAAGTTCCTAATACCCGACAAATCCAACTGAAAAACAATATTAAATTACTGGCATGTCAGTCAAGAAACAACTCAGTGCCAGAGGAGCTTCAGCTTTTCCCTAGGGAGCTCCCCATCAGCATAGAGCACCGAACTTCACAGCTCCCTCCAAAAGTATTTTACCTGCATGCGGCAGCACAAATTGTTGGCCAAACATCTGCATTCCTCCAAAACCTTAGCCTTTTCTGGGACGTTACATGCATTGCAAGGTGTCAGCCACATGGCTTCTCCAATGCATCTTTCACATGGTCACGTACCAAAGAAGTTGGGTGTTTTGCAGTAGACATGACAACAACCTCCATGGACACCAAGAGCACCCTCTCGCTGTCATGCTCAGCCAGGAGCTGCTGCTGCCCCACTGTCCCCATCAGCCTGCAGCATCTCCTGGTGGTGTGTCAGCACCAGGAGAGCTACCGACTACCTAAACAGCCTGAAACCCAGCCTGAAAAGATGGGGGGTTGCATGTTTGTGGTGTCTCAGGGAACTCCAAGTCAGGCTCAGCTTAGCAGTTAAAAGAACGGGGTTTTAGCAGCCTCCCGTCTCCGCAAGCTGAGGCAGGTTTGTGAATAGCTGTGTGTCTGAGGCTGAGGCTATTTATTGGCTTAAGCATCTTTCCCAAGAGAACTGGATAAAGAAATTTTGATGAGGCCATACGTTCTCGGACTATGCTACATTTTATTTCATTCATTTATTGTATTCATAAATAAAAATGCCTCATTAACTGCGCAAATGAATTTCCTCTCCAATTATGTTTACCTTTTATGATATATTTTAATATAGAAAAACAAGTAAGCACTGACATAAAATATTGCACTCTGTTGAGCTCTCTGGATTTATCTAAAGTATTTTTTCCAAAGTCCTTCTTTGTGAAGCCTTAAAACATTCAAGTTTATTCCTCTTCAGAAGCAAATCAGATTTCAAAATCTTCAGCAGACTGGAACATCCATCCTTCTAACTACTGGTAATATAAATTCTGCAAATACAGGACTATTATTCATCACAGAGCTCTCTTACCCCTGCAGAAATGAAGGAAATAATTTATGAAAACACACACATAAAGCAAACCCATGTCTTAGTCTGTGAGTACATGAGATAATATCATAGGCTTAGACCCATTCAGGGGGAAGATGCTGCTTGCACACATTGATGTTTCTGGCTGGTACCTTGAGAACAACAGAGCAAGAGGCTGAGATGGGGGCTAAATTTTCCCCAGACCTCAGGATAAACTCTTTTGAGTATTTCTAGTATTGTCATAGGCATGATCAGTTAAAGATATGAGAGGCAACTCTTGCAGGGAAAGAGAATCTCACTTGTTGGAACTCCTGCTATTAGATCACCCGATTTGTTGTGACAGTGTCCTCAGGAAAACAAGCTGGTAACTCTTCCTGGGTGTTGCTTTCCAAGTGTGAGAGTGTGAATCTCTATTATGCTCCTTCTACAGACAGGGACTGAGCTGGGGGGGAAGTAACTTGTTAAAGATGCTGCAGTGAGTCACTGGAAGGGCTGTCAGCATCCCAGACCTCCTTGGTTTAGCAGGAGCCTTTGCTGACATCCTTGTAAAATTAAAACTCACGGCCTCATTCTTTCAAGTAGTTACAGACACACTAAACTTCAGGCATGGGAGCAGTCCCGTTAAAGCCAATATGTGTACTTGAATGCTTCATGTTGAACATCTTTCTTGCTTAAGCCCCACTGTGGTGGTTTAGGCTGAATTGGCCACTGGGGATGTGGGGCACCCCAGATGGGACCGACACATGCTCCCCCCATCTCTCTTCAAAGAGAGAGCCAGAGAGAGACTTATGAGTTTAGAAGGAACCAAACTACTTTAATGAACTATTAATAATAAAATAAAAAGAAAATAATGAAATTTATACAAAACCGTATCGAGCTCTCAGCATGACAATCACATCACCGGCTGGCACTGGGCAAGTCCCAGACTGGACTCAGTGACGGACGGGAACTGGATTCCGGATCTGCATTCAGGATGGGGATCAAAGGCAGACGAACAAAGAGAGTCCTCCTCAGACATCAGCCATTGAAGAAAGAGGGCTGACCCTTTGATCCCTCAGCTTTTATCCTGAGCAATGCGATGGAATACCCTGTGGGTCAGTTTTGGATCACCTGTCCTGTCTGCTCCTCCCCACAGGTGGGACCCCTCTAACGCTTTTCTGCTTCTGACCCTCCGACGAGGCAAATACCAAAGTTAGCTGCCTTGGGTGTTAGAGCAAAAAGTATAAGCAAGAGCCTTTCCATGTACCATTCCTTGACATGAACCATAAACATAGGTCTTATCACTCTGAAAGCGAACAGTGTCTGCAAAATATGCTGCCAATTTCAGTAGTTAGAAGAGGCCCAGCTAAGAAGCAAAGTTACTGAACAAAATTTGGTCCTGTTTTACCTCAAATCAGGACACCCAAACCAGTCCAGAAATCAAATCCAAGTATAAGAGACCGTACCCAGAGCAGTGCCACTACCTGTGGACACCTATCGTTGTCCTTCTGCTCTGCGCTGGCTGCTGTGTGATCTGCTGACAGGTTCTGAAGCACTGCCTCTGGCCAAAATTATGTTACTTGGGGGTACCCCCCTCCTGGCTGTTTGAAAAGCTTTAAAAGCTTGAATTGCTATCGTGAAAGGGGAGGCAGGGGCTCCGCAGCACAACAGGATGGTGGGATTTGCCCTTCCATCCCCAGGTCTGGCAGAAGCTCCACCTCGCCAGCTCTGGAGCTCACTGCCAAAGGTATCGACCACTGAAGCTTGGAGTAAAAGTCGTGGGAGCACTGGACTTGAATAAGGTGACAGTGTATGCTTGAAAACATGTATGTCTGTGTTTCTTACACTTCTGGGCAGCTATTTCCCGCATAGGCTGTTATTTAAAATAAATGATAGACATTTTAAACCTAAAGAGATGTATTTTTTTACTTAAATCTAAAGATATGCAATACAGCTTTAAATTATGGTTAATGGATAAGTAGAAAAAGGAAACACATTTAAAGGCATCTGCTGTGTGCCATTAGTGATTATCTTTCAAACTTAGACATTATGAGTCAAATTTTCCGGAGTTGAACCTGACTAGTAGTTAATGAAACTGCAACCATTTTGGTCATGCAAGTCTAAATGCATTTGTGAGGCTCAAATGAGAAGGTGCAAAGCCTTCTCTGGCTATAAGCCTCCCTGGGGCAAACAGAGATACATTTCTTCATATGTGGGTAGGAAAGAACCAATGGATAAAATTCCAGTGGACATAAGCTATGCCACCTCATCCCCCAAAGCTTACAGGAATCTTTTCAGCCACTGTACAACGAAGCAGAGGAGAGATTTCTCTCTGTTTTCTTTCTTTACAGACTCAGGACAGTAGAGCTAAATTCACGAGCTAAATCCATCTACCCATTTGCACGGTTTTTCTTTTCAAGTTATACTTTCTGACAGTTTTAAATTTTGCTACAAATAAAACTCACCTGAAACTGGAAGGTGTATTCATTTTGGACTATTTTTGTGCCTAATCCACTGATTCAAAGCAGTTTGGGTACAGCTTTATTAGCATTCTGTGAATTACTTTGTTGTGTAGCAGACTGCAAAAAGAGCAGTCTGAAGGATACATTAATAATAATAAAGTTGATGGTGTGATGTGATAGTAAAAGGTGGTTTAAGCAGTGTTATTTGGGATAATTATAATTAGCGGAACCCATTTCAAGGTCCCAGCGTGCGTTTTGTAAGGGTAGAAATGTTAACCCTAGTGTCTTGGCCAGTTTCCAGCGTAAGCAATTACATTCTTCCCACAGTAGTTAACAATCCCTTGTTGCTTCAATTAGATATGGTATTCTTCAGTTTCTCTCTGAGAGCTGTTGAGCTGTGTTACCGGCGCTCTTATACGGCTGTTGTGTTCCAGCCGAGAGGTCCCAGTATTTTAGTTATAAATGAAGTGTTCCCTGCTTGTAAAAGGCTTCTGTAGTCTCAGAGCACTGCATAAATCAATAAACAACAGATGCACTTGATATTGTACACTGACTTGAGGGCAGGAGAAAAAAAACAAAAGGGAGGAATGGTACTGGCAGAAGAATAACACCAGGATATGAATAAAACATGTGCACCTATCCCCATGCAGAGTACACAGCGGGGGGAAAGGGCAAAGGCAGTAACTGTGGGCTTGGTCCTGGAGGAGGAAAACAAATAAAGTCCAGAAAAACTGATTTAGCATTGAATCAAACACACAGGATCCACAGGGAGCTTACTCCAGCTAATTTTAGGCATGGAAATAAGGACAGATAGTCCCCAGACTCCCTCTGTAATGAGTGACAGACAGAAAAGAGTTTCAAAAAGCAACGTGACCAATACCAATTCCTTGTGTTTCTACGAGACTCCTTAAATTGGCTGATTTCTTGCATGGGTAGCTACAACCTTGTTATCACGGTTCATAGCTGCAGTTAGGTAGGGTGTTCTTCAATTTCCAAAGAACTCTTTGAAGAAATCTTCCCACAACCAAAGCAGTTCTTGAATACCCGTCCTATGTCCCATGGGTGGTTTACAGCAAAGTAATAATGACTACGTCCCAAGAGATCTCTACACAGACAACTATTAGTCATAGCCAGGATAAGAATGGATAGAAAAGACAGGGTGTTAGGGACAAAATGTCAACAGACAACTCTGTTTTGTCTTGGCAACCTGGATCACCCTATTGAATAACCTGAACTCTTGTCCTCCATCCATCTTTTTCTCCTCTGTCCATCTTTCTTCTTCTTTTCTACTTATTCTTTGTGTGTGTGTGTGTGTGTAATATTGGAATTCCATAATTAGAAACATCCAGTTGTGGTTTTGGACTATATGTAGGAGGAGGACAGGAATGCTACCAGCAGTTCATCTGTGAGGTCTAGTTTATTGCTGGGAGGGTGGTGGTAAGTGAGCATAAGGGTTTTTTTTTCACTTTCAGAAAACGTCACGCTGTTGCAGGACAGCTATTGATATGCCTATGAAACCATCCCCATCCTCACTATCTGGTGCTTCCCTGGCTCTTTTCCCCTAATACTTCACATCCCTATCAGAGGGCTTTGAATATTCTGAGTAGCTCCTCTTTCACCCCACCCTCACAAAAGCCAGCTGGTTAACTGTCCACTTCTGAGTCAGAGTTGAAGGGTAAGAAATTGACCTATAGGTATAGGAACTTGATCTTCATGTTACTGTTTCTTCTTAATAGAAATATTACTGAGGGGACTTCTGAACCAGTGGGATTCAGCTGAGATGTATTTGAAATGTACCAGACTGTGACATGAACCCTCCAGCCCATGAGGGGCAGTTCTGCCATGCTCAGCTGGAGACTTCGGACAGACCTGTAGAGATACAGGTTCACAAAATAAGTTTCTGTTGACATCACAAGACAGCCATGGGATCCCAAAGCATAATTAGATATCACTTGGAAATACAAATTATCCAAATTCAAACTCATTAGCTTAACCTCTGTGCAGGAAAAGGCCCTTATCACATTTTGTGTGTTTTGAAGACTTTCTCTGTAAACTTATTATTTTCATCTTCATGAAACTTCTTAGGACTGTTCAGTGAACTACAGACCAAGATTTGTAACCTGACTAACAGACTATGCTAGCTATAACCACATGTTGTTGCTAGGTGACCTCACGTTCAGTTGGGCCTTACATTTGCCTTCGACTTCAGATACGGGGCATGACCCATTAAATATCCTTGTCTTATGATCCAGCTATAAGCATTGCCCCAACCATCCATTTAGCACTATAACCCCATTTAAAGAAAAAACTGCTACAGAGGACAAGCAGATATCAAGAAATGAACAGTGGCATCCAGAGAAAGGAAGGCAAGCGATGGAAAGAAAAGCTCCAGGTTATTTGTATCTTTTAGTGATGCAGACAAGGTGAAAATGGTTTGCAATAGGCCTGCTTCCTCCTCTCCTTCTGAGAGGAATAAATGGGTCTTTGAAATTTTTCCCCTCCATTCCTATAGTTGCAGAAACAGGGGTTTATTAAGGACCTGAGGAAGATGGAGGGGGGCGTTAATGCAGATAGAACAGGACACTGATTATAACATATCCCAGAAGTCCATTTGTCTATTCATTCCAATGTTTGTAACTTCAGTACTTACAGGAAAGATGAATTTTTATGCCCTGGTCAATAGAGTGTTGAATGGTGTGGAATAAATGATAGATCACCTGTACAACTCCAAAGATATCTGGTACCTAATCTACACCCAGCAGGGAAAGGAGATAAATTTACTTTAAATTTAGATAACAGTGGCAAANAAAAAAGGGAAAAAAAAAAAAAAAAAGGTAGTGAAATCAGCTGGCAAAGAGCACCGGAAGGGAATATGGAGATGAATTGGAAGAAACTAGTTGCCCGTCCTTTCTGTAGGACTGTAATGTCCACAAATTGTAACTTGCCTATGTGCCTGTAACTGGGCACTGCCTTCTTTGGAAGAGCACAGGCAGGGTCTTGCTGCCCCTTTAGCCGACAGACCTGTCTAGGTGGTAATCCATCTCCACCTCAAGGAAAAAGAGAAGCAATAAACATTCCTGGTGTAGTACCTGATGCTGTCACAAGCAATGGTGAGCAAAATCAGGATTTTGCATGATAATTTCTTTGAGCTTGGCTGAAAGTTAAAATTGGGGATCAGGTAAGAGTTAGGAATGACAATGAATGCCTCTGAGACTGAGGAAATGGGTGAGCTGTGTCATATTCAGATGTGTAGTTGTTCACAGTTCTCTGTGCAGTTAAGTAATAAATACATAGGAAGGGTGTGTCTCTACTCCAGTAAACTTGTGTGGATCAGTGATAAATCACAGCAGCATCACGCCATTCACCAATTAATAAGAAGCACATTTAGCACTAAAGAGACAGCAGAATGGGAAGGGATGCAACTGGGGAAAATTCCTTCTCTTTTGGAAAGGAAACAAGCAATATTCACATTACCATGCGGGCATTCCACACACACAAAGCTCCAATAAATTGCAGATTTAATTCTGCAGGTCCCATAACTCAGGCCATAGCAGCCCCTGTGCCAGAGCTGTATATTACTGGATCCCTCAGCAGAGCTGGCTCAAGCTGCAGTGATGTGGCTGGCTTGCAAAAGGTCACTGCCAAATTAGCAAGATAATGCAACCTTGTCATTTTATGCCGGTATGAGCCAGAGCTGTGCCACTTGCTGCCCCACGCTGCATCTCGCCTGCTTCCCTGCAACCTCACATACTGCCAGGGTTCTTCTGTTACACTGACTTTTGCAGTGTCTGTGTGGTTCTGAGTGTGTACTTAATCTTCAGACAAGATGGAGGGTCAGTCAGGACAGTCTTACATGGATCCCCTTCACCTGAACAATAGTCCTGAACAATGTCTGTGACACCAGGAAGAGAAGAGAGCTGGTGGGACTTTGACCATTGGGACCAGCTGTCTCTGTATTAACAAGTACCACTGACGTTTGGGGAAGTCCTGGCTAATTACTTTATGGGACATTCATTGGGGCTGCTCGTTATAACTCTGAACTGTGCAGAAATGAGAAGGAAGCAATAACAATCTTTCTGCATACCCTGCATTTCTTGCTATGTTCAGCTTCACCTTCTTTTGTTTCAGGCTTTCTGCAATCCTTGATATCCCACCCTCAGAAATAATCATCTCAGGACTGTTTAAGCACAGAGATTACAAAGATTTAATTAAAAGAAAGCGCAAACCATGGGGGAAAAAAAGAACTTTGCACCTGGAAAACGTGAGGAACAGAAAGCAGCAGGGGAGAAGGAAGGGAAGCAGTTTAGCAACTAGGGCCTGAGTATCTTACAGTGCTTCTTGCATCATTTCACCTCCATTACTCCAAGATATGGTCTGTGGTAGACTTGGTGGTGCATTATTGACTTAGTCTAGAAAATGTGGCTGCAGAGGATTATTAAAGGTATGAGGGATATCAGGTGCTGAAGAGACAGGGGCTGACTTTCCTATGCAGTGTTATGCCTCCACCACCTGAAGTATCTCCCAATGCCCATCCCACTTCACAAGTACGGCATACAACGGCAACAGCAGAAACCTCTGCTCCAAGCTGTGAATAGGGTTCACCCAGAACACGCTCCCCGTGGCCGCCCAGGCAGCCCCTGCTTCCCCCACTAAACTCTTACTGCCAGGCCACCAGAGAGCAGCCAGCCTCCAGGATGAGGTGCACACCTGGGCCTTGCCATCTGGTTTCAACCACAGGTTTCTATTCTCCTCAAGCAAGAAAATGAAACCAGTCACCATACTCCCCCCAGCTGTGCTCCTCCTCTGGGCTATTTTAGGACGATTGCCACTAGCATCTCTGCTGCTTGGACTAGCTTTGTGGGCAGCTGTCTTTCTGCAAAGGCCTCACTACCTCTGATTCACCACGTGGACACATGTGAGAGACAAACAGGGATGACACACACCAGCTGCCTCTGGACACTTTGGGGCAGTCTGGTTCTCAGCACGGGCAGAACTGCTCTCCAGATCGGCTCTCCTGGGGCCAAGACTCTGGACAGCTGGTAAGAAGGAGACCTTAGCAGGGAAGCCCGTCCATCTCAGGGCTGGTACAGGGAGCAATACAGCACTGTGCTGAGCTGCAGTGCAACTGCGTGACTTACGATATGTGAACTGAGGCTGGATGAACGATTGGTGAGGATCAGAAAGTGTTAAGTACAGGCTTGGGCTTCATCAAAGCCTTTTTCTGGTCAAACCATCACCGTTGCTGTGCCTGTATGTGTACACACACGCATGTATGTCTGCACTCAGTTCATTTAATTTCTGCTATGTGCCTCTCGCAACACCAACCAAAGGAACATCTTTGGGACCAGGGAGCAGCTGGATTTCCCAGGAACTTGAGGCTAGAGGGCCAGGCAGACTTTCCCATGAGATGTTGGGAGTGAGCAGCTGGAATGGGCCTGAGCAAACCCTCCAGACAGGTAAAGAGGTACAGGTGCACGTGTTGGGGACAAGTTTTGGGGCAGAAGAGCATTGTTGTGAACTTCCTGGCTCTAGTCAGAGATCAGAAGCTGTATAAAGAGGAGCAGTTGAAGAAGTAGCAGAGGTATCAATGCTATGCTGTACTTTAAGCAAAATGTTCAAAAGAGGGTAGAGAAAACAAGGGAAATGAGCCTTTTACCTTGGCTGGTGGCTCTGCCTTCAGTTTTAGGACCTTCCTGTGGACACCTGGGAACTAATGAGACACCGAACCAGTCCTTTCCTTCTCTCCCTTGGGGGTCTGTTCCTTATCCTTGGATTTTCCTTTTTTGGGGGATCAGGTGGACTGGCTCTGTTCCTGAACCACTGCTGAACTTGGGAAATGGCCCCTCCTCGTCTTTCAGGCTGCAGTCAGGCTTGCCATAGTACAGGCAAGTTTTCCCTGCCCTGCTGCCAGGCTGGTTGCTGACAACCTCAGCCTTCTTGTAGGTCCTCTACGGAGGTCACCTTGTCTCTATGCCATTCCCTCACTGCCCCTGCTGAAGCATCTCTGCAACGAGGGTTCAGAATGTGGCATCTTGCTGCAAAACAACCTTCCTACCCAGAGTCCTAGCAGGACTAATGCTAATACCTCTATCTCTATCCAGTCTGGACTCCATTGAGCAAGACTGGATCTGGAAGATAAGAATGTTGTATATATGGCGTGGGATGGCTTGCATTGGCAATAAGGTGCTGTTGCACCAGGTACTTTGGAAAATCCAAAGTCTTTCAGTGGTGCAGAAGCCTAATACAAGACAGGAGGTCTCATTCAAAGAAAGGCAACCAAGGAAAGGTGTGTTGCAGACATCAGCTGCAAAGCAAGGTTTAGTGCAGACAGCAGTAACTAATGAAAGCCCAGGGGAGGCAAACAGCAAAAAGAAATTGGAACCACAGGTCTCAGAACCTGCAACAACTTGAGGGCATGATCCTCAGTGGCAATGAGCAGGAGCAAAAAAAGAATGGCAAAAGCTGTTGCAATAACTGTGGATGTTTGGATTTGGACAGGCAATACTGATCCAGTATAAAGTCTACTAACAGAAAGTTAATCGATCAAAACACTGTGAACATATTTGAAACTTAACATGAACTCCTTGGCAGAAGGAGTTTCTACACAACTGGCATTTCACATTGTATGTTCAAGGCATTTTTGACCGAGTACTAGATGCACTTGAGTTTTAACACATCAGACCACATCCTCACACTGTTGAAATATGCATATATACATACATGTGTATGTATACATATATAAAACAGGAGTCATCCTCCCCCCAGAAGTCAGTGGCCTCTGAAGCCAGATACTGCAGCTGCCTAATAATGCCTGGCAATTATCATCAGTAGATGAAAATATCCTCTCCCAGAAAAACAAACACACCTACACTCTGCAAGGGAAAAATCCCACTGTGGAAATCAGTTTGAAAGGATATTTTTTAATTAAAGCATTGTAGGCTACAATAGAATACCTAGAGGTTTTGTTAGAAGGCCCCAGATGTTTTTCAAATAGTTACTGTAAGGGAACGTGGAGAGCACTAGCTGCTGGAGAACCAAAAGCAACTTTCTGTAATTTGGATGCTAACTTTGAATTGCAGAAGCACAAGCAGCCACACCAGGAAGAAAGAAAGCATTTGATTTTATCTTTATTGTATGCATCCTATTTTGGCAGGTTTCAAGTGTGTTTGAGGAAAGAATTTATTTGATCTACCAAGATTCTCTGCCTCCATGTAGATGTGTCATTTATTTTTGCACTGACAAACTTTTTTTTGTCCATTTCTGCCTCTTGCTGTGATCCTGATGTGTAACGTGTGCACTGCACTCTGAGTTTGAGCTCATGCTGTTCTAGGCTAAAGAAAATAAGGAGCAGGTGGAGTTGCTGAGGGGGCTACTAAAGATGACTGAGGGAGTACAAGAGCATAAAGATGGTCATTGCTTTATAATGAAAGTTTTCAAGTTTGATTTGTGGACACTTAAATGTTTCCAGGTGGGAGGTTTCAGAGTCTTGTAAACTGAATGTAAGCATACTGACAGTGGGCTGGCTTAGTCTGCTTTGACAGATCCTCTAAGAAGCAGTTTGCAGGTTCACAGGGATACCTTGACTGCAGATGGAAAACTTCTGCTTTACAATATGGCTTCATTACGTCTAAGTGGGACAACCTAGGACAGATGAACACATGCTTACTCACTAAGTCCAGCTCAAGTTGCCACATGCCCAATTGCAAGAGAGCTGGGTTAGCTGCAAGACTGGAAGTTGAGTGCTGGTGTCTCTCCCTGACAGCCTCGCATGCTGAATAGGTTGAAGAATAATTTGACACAAGGGAGGTGTGTAGACAGGATGGAGTTTGGGTCAGATTCATTAATAAAATGAAACCTTGGCACTTGGCAAGAACTACTTTTTCAGGATGATACTGTCATTACCTACTCTTCTCTTTCACATTTTCTTTTACCAGAAACCTACCAAGAGGTTGGGGTGAAACTTTTCTAGGTCTCTTTGACATCAGTGATTGTGGCTTCATGTAGCCTTTGTTTCTCTTCTCTTCTGGTGATGGATGGCAATCCAATTTCTATGTCACTTCTTCAGTGAAGCTGAGAAAATTATGCATTCAGTAAAACTCATTCCCCAAGTAGTGCAGTTGAAGGGATCATGACCCTAAATTTATTCATTAGCTAAAATTGTCAACAATTTTCTGTAGCAATTGATTCCTTGACCTGCAAGTGGTCAGGAACTGTCAACATATGCAATGTGAGCTTAACACTTACTGAATTACAGCAGTTATGCTTTCAGAGGGTTTCTTCTTTGTCCTGTGCAGAAGGTTTCCACTGGTTTGAGAGAGACTTCCTACGGTTTACCATCAACTTCAGCTGTAACAAGATCATTCTGCCTCAAAATAGGAACAGGAGTGTTCTCAAAACAGAAAGATTATTTTCAAGCCTAAGTCACTGATGAATGACCTTTAGTTCATAACAAACCATCACAACGGGAACTGTGAGTCTGAAATCTAAATTCAAGATGTTGACTTAGAATAGAAAGCAATTTTGTGCTACCGAAACATTAATTCACTAGGACTTTGGATGTAAGGGTGTTAGCAGGTGAACAGCTGATGAGACTTTCCCAAAATTTTTCAAGACATTTGGTAATGGCCACCTTATTTAGACAGTAGAGCTGCTGGACAAAAATTACTTTGTTCTGAAATTGATACATCCTCTTCTTCCCAATCTCACCTTCATGTCCATGTCAGACAAGTGAAAACCAGACATTGTGAGTGTCAGGAGCCACAACAAGACCAATGGACCACTGTCTGGTCTTCTTTAGAAGGCCTTCTAAATACAGAGCAATACATCTGGACATTTTTCTTGAGTCTAGTTTAGTTTTGGCCTGGTTAGTTTTACTGGCACCATCCACCTGGTTTCCACAACTTGCTGGGAATCTGTGTTCATCCTCTTCTACTTATCCTCTGAAATTTCTCTGCTCTCTGAAGTGCAATGCTGGTGTAGAAAGGGCACGAATACAAACGTGAGTGCCTTTTCTGAAGCTCGAGTCAGTTGTTCCTCCGGCTATGGAACCACTTCATATACGGCAATAACAGGCTGCAAACATTACATGTACTCTGACAGCTGTAAAACCACATTTCAGAGATACAAAATTTTCGTAATTCATATATCTTTTCCCTCCTCCTACATACACACATTTTGCTTTTTGGTAGCAAAACGGGGCCTGCAGTCTATGTAAAAGCATTGCTCACTAATGCTCTGCAGCAGGACAGCATATGACACATATTCACTAAGTACACACATACCCACTCCCCTGGCATAGAGCAAATCAGGATTCTCAGGCAGGGATGAGGTTAAATTACTCTAATGGCAAAGGGAAAAACATCTAAAAGAGAACTAATCTAAAGTGATGGTTTGTCTCTTGCACAGTGAGAGGGATATTTAATTGCTGCACACATAACTGCATGCTTTTCTGATCCAATAAAAGGAATAACTTCCTTCTGACCAGAAAAACTCAGAAGCCCTTCCCCAGGCAAGACTCCTACTGAAGCAGCCAGTTGCAGAGGGAAGACTTGGCCCTCACTGCATGAGGTAAATAACCCATCTAATTCTCTAAGCTACGGAAGCACAGATGAAGCAAGCCTCTCCCCCAAGAGTGAGCTGTTCTCTTAAATATCTAGAAATGTTGATGCTTCAGCATCATGTCATAGTAGGGCATAAAGATATGCAGATTTCTGAGCAGTGTTCATGCCTAATGTTGGAAATAAATAGGAGGGCATTATAAAACACCCACATCATTGCTAATGGATCCTCTGTACTTTTAAAGAAAGCATCCACCCATATGGTTTCAGTTCTGACTACATGGTTAATGTATTGCTAGACAATGAGAGAATATATATCATCTCTAAAAAAAAAAAAAGTGCTTTGCACATAACATCTCCTTGCATAAAACATCTTTGATTTGTAGATTAAACGGATCAAGTTGCTCATATCCCTGCCTTGAAGGCAGTGTTTACTTAAGAACATTGCTTGGGTAAAATGTTATGATGCAACCTAGTGCAAAGGTAAATATGTAGGACTACAGGGTTCTCTTCAAATTAAGGTTTTTGAACAAGTATACATGTAGCTGATTGCACACAGTCTCACTATGCTCTCCTATGGATGTAAGAAACAAACCCTTATAAAAAAAAATAAGGTTCAACAGTAACAGACATGAAAAGAATATACAGAAAAAAAGAATGAGCTTCCTTGATTCTACATAACAGGAGAGAAGCAGCTGAAGATTACCGGGGTAAGACTGATAAGCGGATAACAGTTACCTCAGCTGATCTTTATGAATCAATGAGTGGCACCATCCACACACAGAGTTCAATGTTTAGAAGTATATCTGCCACTAATATCGGTGAAACACTCAGTTTCAAATATTTTTAAAGTACATGAGAACTGACAAGGTGTGGGGACCTGAGTTGTCCTGGGAGACCTAAGCATTTTACATAATATGGGCAGAGACGGATGGTTCATCTGAACTATGCTAAATCATGTTTTATATCATATTCATATTATCATATTCATAAATCAGATTTTCTCCACTTCTACCTGAGATAGGGCATTTAAAAGAACACTTTTATATTACATTTCTAGATGCATTAGAAGTCTGAAATGTAAAAATTTGCACTAATTAGCCCGTAAGTGCTTGGTCATTCGAACAGACATATAGCAGGGGCAGCCATCTAAATGAAGCTGCTGGCACAGAAGGAAAAGGAGGCTGTGCCAGAAATTCTCTCTGTCATCCTCCTACTGCTCAAAAATAGGGTTTTTTTTTTCTTTCATGAATGAAGGTCCCTTTGCCCAGATGCTTTGTCCTTCACCACAGGTAGGACACTATGTTTCTCCCAGTCCCAGGACTCTGTGCCTGCTTGTTCATCCCCAGACGCTCAGGTCACACTATCACAGCCAACAGGTTTCCTGGTAAATGTACTCTTTATAAGAACTTGCTGAAATACATAAACCTAGAGATCAGCCTGGAAGAAAACCTGAATATTCTGCCCTGTAATAGCCACAGGGGACAGAAATTTTATTACAGTGGTGTGGGAATTACATAACTGCTTTTAGGAGCTCTAAACTTGCTATAAAAGTATTACAAGATAAAGCTGTACATGACTTGTTACCGTAAGGATTTAGCACTCCAGTTAAATTATCCACTAATTTAATCCAACCTCCTGGAGCGAGTGCTAGGACTCATTCTGCACATCTGGGGCGGACCCAGCTGTAGGACCTGACTTGCATCCACACTTGGAACAGCCTGGGTTAGTGCCACAGGAGTGCCTGGCTCTGCCCGCAGCAACAGAACACATGCCTTCCAGTTGTCTGCAACAGGGGGCGAACGAAAGGGTCATTTTGAAAAGGAAATACAAAAAATCCAATCACAAAGCGAGTAGCAAGAGCTGTGGACGAGGAGAGAGCAGCGCGGATGCCCCTCCCTGCGGCACACTGGTGCCCCTCCAGGAAGGTGAGCTGGGAGCAATGGCCCCCACCATCCCCATCCCCGCGCTGGGCTAGCTCCCACCTAACACGCTGCTTTGGTGGATGCCTGTGGCCGGGCAGGAGCCACCCCAGCTGTGGGGTTGGGAGCGGGGTCTGAGCGGTGCCCCCTGTGCGTGGTCACCACAAGCTTACTTTATAAGCAATGGGCAGTTTAGGTTACGGGTTATCAGAGTCTATGGGGGGCTGAATTGCAACTCAAAGGCACTTTTCTACCACTGTGGGCCTAATAGGGCATCTGCAATGTCTGTGTCTGCTCACATGAAAACAATAGTGGAGCCCAGCCCAGCCCTGGTCGTGGACTTTCTGTTTTGCACCTAAGTAACACTAATCTCACCAATAAAATCCTGCCAACAATGCACCGAGTACCTCTGTCCCCATCACCCTTGCCATGCTGTGGACACCTCCCCAGTCTGCCACCAAGCTGCGCTTGTGCATCCACAGACCTCTCGGAAAGGCGAGTGACTCTGTGGCAGGGACAGCCGAGGACAGCAGGGATGGGGAGGTCCAGTGGGGGTGAGAGACAGGCTCCGGTGCAGAGGGCACCTGGGCGGGAATGAAGCACACAGCTGCCTGTCCAGAGAGAGGGGACAGCTCTCCATCCTTCCCCTGCCACAGAGGGCTGGGACCTGTACCATCCGCGGGTCGAGGGTCGGCATTTTAACTCAGCCTTGGAATCCGCTGGAGAGCAACTTTACCCCTTGGCCCCTGTCAGGATCCCCCATAGTACATTAGCACTTGAAAGAAGAGTGAAGATAAGCTGCGGGAAAGCCAGCAGAGATTGCTCGAGCGGCTATGCAGCCTTTTCTGAGACAGCAGGGAGAAACTAATGCATGAAGATTTCCCAGCAGATAACCAATGCAATCTGGCTTTAAAAAAGTCCAGTTCCTACACATTAAAGGCATTTTTCAATTGTAGGTAGCTTCACTAGCAACTCACAGATGCAAGAATTTGCTCATATACATTGCTCATATACGTATACAAGAATCGGAGCCCTCCTTTTCACAAACTGAACCATATGCACGTTGGCATATGCTTATTTTGTCAGGGTTTGCAAGAACTTGGCTAGTACCAAGAAATGTTTGGCAGCAGATTTGCTCTTGTCTTCTGTGCTCTGCATTGGGTCCCAGTTCCTCTACAAGATTCCTTTTTTCTTGTCTTTTTTTCATGCAGCGCCGTCCTTAATTTAGGCAAAGAGGTTTTTTACGGAAAGAGAGGCTTTATCTATAAATCTCAATAAAATGCCCTTTGAGCAGGGCATATGATGTGGGGAAAGCAGTGGGGCAGGGAGGCAGGGTGGTTCCTCACCCCCGCAGAGGCGCAGCAGTGCGGGGCAGGGAGGATTTGGGGGGTGATACTTAAAAGCCCTGTTGCTCCATCCCTGTGGCATACTACTCAGCCACCACATTCACTCCTGAGTGCTCTCTGCCCCTTGCTCGTAATAAATGGAGGTCTCAGGCTGTTTCCTCGTACTAAGGAGCACCATGGCAAAGCACAGGGCACAGGCAAGCTGGGGTCTGCCAAAAAAGCTGAAGGCACCAGTTAGTACTGAGGCTGCAGCAGCCTGCTGTGAAAAAGAACAAGAGCATCCCTGAGCAATGCTCTTAGATCCGGCTTCCCCAAAACACAATCCCCTGCTTGGCCAAGCCCTTCCTTATGCAGGCACCTTCTAGTTCCTCCTCAACTTTTATTTTAATACATGGAGGCTTTTCACACGTGCTTTTAAATAAAACATCCATTGCTGTATATAAGCAATCCACGTACAGTGCCTGGTAGACCGGAACAACTCCTTCGTTGCTTTTTAAAAAAATATTAAAACCAGCAGCTCTAGTGGAGCTGATTATTATAGATGCTCAGGCCCTAAAATCATAACTAAAACACTTGCCAATTAAGCAGCTCACACTGTGTCACTCTATGGTCTGATTATTTTATTGGGGTTTTGTTTCATTTCTAGTGAAAGTGTTCTTTGAACTGTAGATAATTTTATCCAATCTGTTATTTACTGCAAGCACAGTCTCTAGACCCAGATAAAGGCTGCCTGATACTTATTACTGGTTTCAGTTGCACTTGTATACTAATACCTTGGGGACTCACTTCAAATTGTTCTTTGTAGGATATTTGCACTGATATTGTTCAGCTTAAAATTAAAAAAGTGTTTGTGATTAAACTGCCTGCCGTTTGAACTGGTTCCCCTAGAACAAACTTCAAAGATCCTTAACGAGACTGTATCACAGTTAAAGGTTGTAAAATACTCCACTCAAGGGTTACGAATGGAGACTCCTACCAAATCACAGTCTCCGTAATTAAAGCCAACAGCTGTGTCTTGTGTTTGCATACCGACTTGGGATAAATAAATATTTCTGTGGAGAATGACTCTTGTTCTGCTTTCCTGTGCCACTCTCCCAGGCGCCAGCTCTTTCCCTTTCCTTTCAGCCAGCCTTGCACCTCCCCTTCTTTCCCTCAGCTGGATGATTTTTCAAACAGCCACCCAGCGTGAGGAAAGCCTTTGAGCAACCCCTGAGAAAGAGTAGGGGAGCCATGTGCTCTTCAGCCAGAGAGGGGAGAAGGACATTACTAAAACATAAGGACTAGACAACAGCTATGCAAGCTTATGCCCTAAGGAGGGGATTGGCTTCATCTAAATTTATCTTCCTAGAAGTTGCTGCCTTCTCTAAAGCAGTCAGCTGGCATCCCTCCACAGCCAGCGGGGAGAGACATGGCACAGCCAGAGAAGGATTCCTCTGCAATCAATATCTAAGACTGTTGGGAAGATTCCCCACTCCCAAAGATGTTTATCTCTCCCCACCAATTTAGAAGAAGCCTTGTTTTAGGTGGCCTCGTGTATGACTGTGGACACAAAGCTGGGAGCATCCCTGTCTTCACACTGGATGAGGTTCCCTTTCAGTGCCTCTGATGTATGAGGTTGTGGGACAGGTCCAACCATCCTCCACAGAGGGTAGTGAAAGAATGGAGGGAGCAGGAAGGGTGGGCATTAAAATGGCATGCAGCAGCACTGTGCTTTGTACCCATGCAGATCGCAAAAGTCACTTTGCCTGTAGCCTACTTCAAGAGGTAAGGAAGCCAACGGGCATGTGACCATGTTGCTGCAGTCTTCTCATGCACCCATGAGTTCACCAGAGGATGTGAATTAGCTTACCGTCCCTGCTGCAGAGGCCAAAGGGAAAGCAAATTGCGCTTTGTTTCTGCATCAGTTTGCACTTCCCTTGCTCAGGATGTTGTTCCTGCAGTCGAAGAAAAGGAAACAGCGCAAGTGTCCAGAGAGTGATGCTGGCTTTCCTCCTGCAAAGCGCTGCCCACTCTTCCCCCAGCTACCAGAGTAACTTATTACCTCTCTCGTGCTGTGGCCACTGGGCTGCATAGCTCAGGGTGAGCTTTCGCAATCTCCTGCAAAACAGGTGGAAGTCCCCCATCAGAGGTGGCCATCTCCACCCTGCTCACCAGAGCACGGGCCTAGCAACATTCTGTAAACTCTACTTTTTCTACCCATGTGTTGGAGGACTGTCCAGCTGCAGCTCAGGCCCAAAACATTTGCTTAGCATGGAACAAGCTTCCTCTGCCTGTTGGGCAACCAGCTGGAAGGCCTCTGCCAAAGCCACCCCTGCCAACCCCCCCAGTTAGATGCCCAACAGCCTGAGGAGTGGACTAGCATACCCAGTGAGGAATAGTTTGGGTCGGAAGGGACCTTTAAAGGTCATTTAGTCCAACCCCCCTGCAATGAACAGGGACATCCTCAACTAGATCAGGTTGCTCAGAGCCCCGTCCAACCTGACCTTGAATGTTTCCAGGGACAGGGCATCTACCATCTCTCTGGGCAACCTGTTCCAGTGTTTCACCAACCTCATCGTAAAAAAATTCTTCCTTCTGTCTAGTCTTAAATCTACCCTCTTTTAGTTTAAAATCATTACCCGTTGTCCTATCACAACAGGTCCCGCTAAAAAGTTTGTCCCCATCTTTCTTATAAGCCCCCTTTAGGTACTGAAAGGTCGCAATAAGGTCAACCCGGAACCTTCTCTTCTCCAGGCTGAACAACCCCAACTCTCTCAGCCTGTTCTCATAGGAGAGGTGCTCCAGCCCTCTGATCATTTTTGTGGCCCTCCTCTGGACCAACACCAACAGGTCCAGGTCCATGTCAAGGCTTCCCTGTCTTGAGAAATGCTATCAGCCTAGCAGAGGTCCAAAGTTCAGCCCAAACCAGGCTTAAACAAACAGGGGCCGGGCCCAGCTCCCAGGAGGGAAGGCTGGGGCTGCTGCCAGTGTTTCGGCCCAAGCTGAGGCACTTTGAACATGCCAGCAACCCTGGCAGCACCCCGCAGCTCCACATGCCCAGTGAGTGTCTCAGACACTTCCCCAGTGGAGTGGGAAAATCCTGTCTGGGTGCACAGCTAACAGCCAGCAGTGTGCACAGACAACACAACCTGAGGTGCAGAACATTTAAAGCCACCATGGGTGGCTTTAAATCATGGTCATGGTGCCCGTTTGCTCTGCAGCTCCTTCTCCAGAGGGACACTGCTTTCAGTATGGGCAGAACGAAAAGCCTGAATTTTCTCTTCCGAATCACTCAAAGGTTGAAATGGAGTCACACTTGCTATCTAACCTTTTGGGAGCTGGCTGGCAGAGCTATCTCCTCCTACCCAGTTGTTGTCATGGGTCTGCAGAGGAAGAGTGTTGTGTGACATCCTGACCTATTGTCCCATAAAAGCAAAGTTCTCCTCAAATTAACTCACTGCCCCTCCATGAAAAGTCAGTGCCATCAGTGTAAACAAAGAAGAAATATGGTCTGATTTTCTCAGCATCAAGTTTTCTCAGAGAACAACTTGAGAAAACATTGAGGTTTTTATTCAGTAGTCCTGACAGGCATGTGCTGATGAAAATAAGAGTGTAAAACACACTTCTCCGTTTAAACCCTTCTATGAAGGAGCTATTTATTTGTAAGAGGTTGCAGCTCATAACAATTCAAAGGAAAAAACAATTTGGTGCTTTACAACCAAATTGTCGTAAACGTTAGGGGACCCCAGAGCCCCAGGAACACCAATGATTTGAAAGTGAGGGTGAGTGCAGAAATAATCCAAGTTTACTGAGCAACCGACAGACTTCCTGCCGTTTATGGCATCGTCACTGGTGCTCCCTTTGCTCAGGGAATTACTAAGACTTAAGGAGTTGTATCCCTCTTTCTTGCATCAGCTGAGATGCTTTTTCCCAGTGACCTGCAGGGTGAATTTCCTCCCCTCCTGAGAAAGACCAGATGCGCTCCAAGAGCCGCCTTTGTTCTCACCACAGAGCAAACCACCCAAGCGTAAGCAGTGCTGGCACTTATGCCTGCACTCCCAGAACAAGCCATACAGTTTGGCCATGACGAATGATGATACTCAGCTGCAGGTAAGTGTGTATGTGGGGACCAGCACACTGGGGGCACCAGGGGCAGCTGGTCGCTCTGCGCGTGCTTATGTTGCATGGTGCAGTTCAGCACAGAGATCCTCAGGCACAGCACAGACAGCATGAAGTGAGTAAGGTTTTTGTGTGGTGCTATGTCTGAGAGCTTTCACTTGGGGTAATCTTGGCTGCTCTTCTCTGTGTGGCACTATAGAGTGTACACTTGCTGTCAGGCATGCCGTCACATTTCTAACTAGCCCAGATGCTCACACTACAGGCTTAAACAGATATTTTTACACAGTTCTGGGCTGTGTAAAGTTCCTTCTCTCAGCTCCTTCACCACTCAGAATGCAAAGAGGCTGAAGAAATACAGCAGGTCATAGGGTCAACACACATGTAGTATCAGCTACAGTGCTTACCCTACAGAGCTGTTTTAGGAGGCCAGTGTGGAGACCATGTGCTGTTACTTTTTTTCAGGGAGCAGAACTATAAAAACTCTGAAAAATGCAGGTGTTTTCCAGTATAACCAGCTCTTCAGTGCCCAGCATGGACCATAGCTTCATGAAGTCAGTGTGATCTTCAGTGGGTGAAGCACAAGCCTGGGTCTTGAAGGGAGGGGTCTGGGTTCTTTACTTGTCTTTATCAGTGTAAGTCAAGTTCTAGCTTCTCTCTGACTCAGTACCTTCTGTCAGTGAAACATGGGTGATGATTGTTTTTAGCAAAACACTTTCCTACCTACTAGTGAACAGCCAAGACATCAAGATCAAGATGTCAATGTGCTAGCTGTTCTGGGAGATAGATCATGCTGGTGGTCCCTCCAGAAAATGTCTTACTGGTTTAGGGGAAAGACTGCTCAGTTTAGGTTTTGTGTGGCCAATCTGAGGCAGTATACAGAGAAAAGCAAGGCAAGGGCCCCAGTTCTCCTTCTGAGATAGCTCAGCCAGCAGGACCACTTCCTCCAAGGGCAACATCACGGCAGTGCTGAACAGGAACAGTAGGGAAGGCTTCAGTCCAACGCAGTTTGCTGCTGCTAAATGACATGTGACAGCCAAGCGAGGACTGCTATCTGGAGCAGCTGGATGTAGAGGTGGGGAGATCAATGGCAACAGTTCCCTTTTTTCCTCTCCTCACTCCCCATTCTGCCATTAGTCTGTGCTTGGCCATTGAGGTTCTGGATCTGCCAGGATATTTTTTTTTTTAAAGAAATCTGAGTTTTGGACTCCTGCCCCTTTGTTGGCTGATGAAGGTGGATGGAGAAGTATGGGATTCTTTGCAGCACGTCAGACAGTGCTGCAAGGTTTTGCTTGGACAGCTGTCACTTGAGGTTGACAATCTGGCAAGGACAGACTTGCACAAACTTCCATATTGTGGTTAAGGCTGTGATGTATTAGAAAAGCTAGATGTTCTCATCTAGCTGGCTTCAGCTTTGCTTACGTCTCTGAGATTACACAGATGGCACTGACTTGCAATCTGCTCCAGGCTGTATCTGTGAATGAGCTCCCAAAGTGGTATCTGTAGAGCTCCCTCTTGACTTTGGCATCTTTGATCACCAGGTGCCATCACCTGTCTGCCCTCCCCTGAGCAGGGATGCCTTGCAAGGACAGTTGGGTTTGTTCCTTGGAGATCCCAAAAGGCCATCAGGGATACATCCACTTTGAAAATTTTCAAAGCTGACTGAGATGCTCAGCCAAGCAAACACCATTCATTTCAGCTGGGAGTTGCTATTAAATCCCCAATTCACACTGCACAGTTAGGGCTGTTTAAGTGACAAATTAATCAGAAATATACTTTAACCTACTAGGCTCCTAAAATGTTATGTGGCTGCTTTTTTACTGTAACAGGTCTCTGCATCTTCAGACAATTGTGTTGGAAGAAATACCCTGAATCCATACTTGCAGTGCTCAGGTTATATTTCCACTCTTGGAAACTGACAGCTCTGTTTTAAATACACACACATGCACAAACACACACACATGTATATAAAATGTATTATATATATCCTGTCTAAAATGTGTGCATCCTGAATTGCAACAGAACCCACTCTAAAATGCTGCACCCTAAAAAAACAATCTCTAAGCAGACAGACCTATAGAAATGAGCCGTACAGACACTTTGGAGATCAGCTGGCACAAATGTGCACAAGTTAAAACTTTACATCCTATGCAGCATTAGGAGAAGAGTGGGAATAAAAACATGAGCAACATCTGTAGTTTAAAGATAATGGTGTGTTATTCTTTGATTTTTAACAAAGTAAAGAAACAATGCTCACAGGCAGAATGGCAAATTGATGCACTAAGTTTTGGGTTCAGAAATAATTGTTTTCTCTAACAGTGCTGAAGACTATTTATACGTACCAGGAATACATATATATGAAGCATGAAGAATTAGTGGACATTGTTTTTACTGTGTGCATGATTAGAATCTATATGGCAAGTCTAGCCAAAACCAACCAACCAACCAAACAAACAAAAACATTAATTTGGAGCGCGCTTGCTGGTTTTGGTACTTTTTAAGGTAAAAGATTGTGACCTGAAAGTTGGGGTTCAACACAATTTAAAATGCTCTGACCCTTTTCTCCAGATCCATGTTGGGCAGCTCATTAATCCCCCTCCAGGTTCCAGTCAAATGGCATTGGCTGTTTTACCCAGTGGCTGACACTTCAATCCTTGTTGAGATTCAAGAGAGCTGCCAAAACCCCAGAGAAGGTGCCCTTTATTGCCTGGCTTTAAGTGGCCCCTCATTGAATGTGGTAGTTATTTTGATCCCTAAGATTCATCCTACACTTCTGTAGGGAGCACAGGTACCCAACAGAGGGAAACAGACCACATCGCTTGTGGTGCTTTTCTGGATTCCCCCTTTTCCCATGCAGTCACAGTAAACAATTATTATCATAGAATCACAGAATCATAGAATAGTTTAGCTTGGAAGGGACCTTGAAGATCATTGAGTTCCAACCCCCCTGCCATAGGCAGGGACACCTCCCACAGGCAGAGACACATCCCACTAGACGTGGGTGCTCAAAGCCCCATCCAGCCTGGCCTTGAACACCTCCAGGGATGGAGCTTCCACAACTTCTCTGGGCAACCTGTTCCAGTGCCTTACCACCCTTAAAGTGAAAAATTTCTTCCTCATGTTTAATCTAAATCGACCTTCTTCCAGTTTAAAGCCATTATCCCTTGTCCTATCACTACATGCCCTAGTAAAAAGTCCTTCTCCTGCTCTCCTGTAGGCCCCCTTTAGGTACTGGAAGGCCGCAGTAAGGTCTCCCCAGAGTCTTCTCTTCTCCAGGCTGAACAACCCCAACTATCTCAGCCTGTTCTCACAGGAGAGGTGCTCCAGCTCTTGGATCATTTTTGTGGCCCTTCTCTGTACATGCTCCAACAGGTCCATGTCTTTCCTATGTTGGGGGCTCCAGAGCTGGACGTAGTACTCAGGTGGGGTCTCACCAGAGTAGAGCAGAGGAGCAGAATCCTCTTCCTTGACCTGCTGACCACACTTCTTTCGATGCAGCCCAGGATATGGTTGGCCTTCTGGGCTGCGATCACAGATTGCTGGCTCATGTTGAGCTTCTTGTCAATCAGCACCCCCAGGTCCTTCTCCTCAGGGCTGCTTATTGGAGACCAGATTTGCAGGAGCAGTGCTGCTATGTGTGATAAATAACATGCATCATTTCCACTACATGTTCGAAGATGCTCACATCTGCCACTGGAAAGATCTCACTCCGATTCCAGAGACCATACTGTTGCCTTCAATTGCATGTTTCCTCGTTCATGTCTGCATGTGGGACGCAGCTCAGTCCTGTGATTATGTTCCCAAACTTCTGGACTAGCAGAGAACTCAGAAACATTCCCCTATCATTAAAAAAGGCAACTGGAACAGTAATGAAGCATTTTCTAGAATTTGGCTTCCCCTGCAAACCAACTCATCAGTAACATTTGTTTCTCATTAAATTTCTCTGTTTTATTTTATTTTTTTAGCTCAATGGATAACCAGGCGGAGGAGGGTACAGAATGGAGCTATGGTCCCTGAATGAATCACAGTCTCAGATATTAAATTCTTATCCCATACGAGGTTTCCCTGCTACCCAGGCCGCTGCTGTAACAAACTGAAGCTATTGTTTTCAATCTGCAATCTTCCACAGTCATTCTTGTGAAGGTGCAATCCCATTTAAATTTCCCAGATGGACTGCTGTAGAGCAGTATTCATTTATTCTTCTTTGTATCCAGAACCCTCAGCAGTAAATCCATAAACAACAAGGACTGCATTTTACAAGCCATGAACCAGAGCCAGGTGCTTCTGTGGCAGCCAGAGCAAGAGGGCAGTCGGCTCTCCTATCACCAAAGAAGGCGCCAAGGCAGGAACCATTTTTAGGGTTCATAAAAGACAACTTCTGAAGTTGATAAGAACATATGGCAAGCAGGCTAAACGACAGAAAATCTTCTCTTAGATGGTGTTTATTTTCAATGCTGTTATTCCTTCACTGTATTAGCTGTGGAAAGCATCTTACACCAATGGGTATTTCCACTCACCCTATTTCTCCATACAGTTACCTTGACATTAAAAGTTATCTTCTTTTATCATCTGATATGGCCAACTACATGAATCTGCAGATCTTGCCATTGGCACTTTATTGCCAAATGCATTTTATTCTGTTTGGCCTCAGCTAGTTTCATCTAGATTTTACTTCTGATCTACTTTGGTGCTACCTTGGTTATCAAAGGCACAAACAGTATTATATCATCCAGCCAAAACGCTATTGAACTACCCCCTTGGTTAAGCTCAGAGAGTTTAAGATTAGAGACAAAAATCATATTCTTTCTTTCAGGCCCTGTGCTGGCTAAAATGACATTGTACTGAAGCACTTAACATTCCCTTCCATGCTGAAGGGAACCACCCTGTTCACTGCCTCCCTGCGTGGCTGCACTTCGTGCTACACAAATTTGCTCTTCCTTGTTTGCTTTGGAAACTCGTTGGCAGGAAGCCATCTCCAACTGTACATGGCATCTGGAGCTTGGGCTTTGATTCAGCGCGCTTGTCTCGCACTACTATGGATGAAAAGGGCAGCTCAGTCAAGCAGGTATTTTCTTCTTCAGTTCCCAGTACCGTGCCAGCAGCCTCTTTCTCCTTTTGTTCAAAACATATCCTTAAAGGATGCATCTTCAGATTTCTGTGCGGATCCCAAAGGGGAAGGCAGTTAAACTCAGCTGCTTTATCAAACTTCAGAACAAACAACTTAATGCAAAACACTCAGTTTTGATGACATGCAGCAGCTGCACTTTTTTTAGGTGGTACTTTTAATTTTTCATTCAACCCCTAGTAACTGAATTAAAATGAAAGAGAAAAATGCCAAGAATCTAGAAATAATGTTCTTTCAGAGCTTGTTCCTAGCTTTTTTTTTTCCCCAGCCTGGTTTCTAAAGGATATGAGACTTCTGCAATCTTTTTGTATCTGAGTGTTTGGTTCCGTGTATGCCCTTGTTCCTCACCACCACCACCCCCACACTAATTGTTGAACCACTCAGCTAATTTCAATCAAATTTGATACGAAGATCAAAAACACAGTGATACTACGACCCAACCAGTTTTATGGGAATAGGCTACCAAGTAAAGGGAGAGATCATTAAAAACACGCCCATTGAGGGGAGGCCCCTAGCTCAACCCATCAATCACAAGAAATGGCACATGACGGAGACACGTTCTGAATAACCCACCTGAGAGAAAAAAACCTCATATCACTGCTTCTACTTTATTAGACACCTGAGAATCCAGCCACGAGACACGAGTCCCGAGGCGAAACATGCTTTGCTGCTTGTTCTGCTGCTAGAGCTGCTCATTTGAAAACAAGCGTTAAGAAAATTTCTCATTCCTTTCCTCCGTGTGACTCCTTTGACCTCACTGGATTCCAGCATCTGCATCTATCCTTCACTCTTTCAGGCTCATTTCTTTACCTGATGCCAGCTGATAATGGTTAGGCGGGTAGCAAACCAGATAAGGCTCATTTCTTTCCCCAGTGCTTACAGCTTAATGAGAGGCAAACAAGACGAAAAATGTACAACATAATCTATGATCACAAATTCTGCACTCAGATATCCTATGTAAAGAAAAGGTGCTATATGTTTAGTAAGGGTAGGTGGAGCCTTTCCCATTTAATTCCTTTTTGCAGGATTTTCAAAATTTCTGTTGCAGTTGCTTCCTCAAAAAGCACCTGTTTTTGAGGAAAAAATATTAAATGTTCAGGAAAATAGTTCCTTTGCATTTAGATTTTCCCACACATTTTTAATTATTTCTAAGTAACTACCCCCTTTTCAGCTAAGACTTGTTTTGTCACCATCTTCTGTTCTCTTGCACATTCTTTGGCTGCTTTTCATGCCTGTTACTTACATCTTGACTTCAAACCAACGCATCTGTCCCGCTTTTAATTCCTGGGAAACTCCGGTGCCACAGCTGAGTTTCCCATGTGAAGATTTAATTTCTGGGCAGGACCTTGCTCACTGGGCCTCAGGGGTGCACCTACATTAGCACTTCAGATCCAAAGTGTGGTTTTGGAGCAAATCTCCTCGCCATCCCCACCAACCATGCTTTTTCTTGTCATGTGATTCTATGATAAAACTGGACACTTTTAAGATTCAGCTGCACAGGGTGCTGTGCCATCTTGTCTAGGCCATGTTTTTGCCAAGAAAGGTTGGACCAGATGATCCTTGAGGTCCCTTCCAACCTGGTACTCTATGATTCTATGATTCTACGATTCTATACCACCATAGACTCTAATGGGCATTCAGGCCGTGAGACAAAGCTAAAACTAGTCCAAAGTAAAAATTCCCCGCAATGTGCCCTGTGTGGGTGTCATTTCCTTAGGACCAACTGTTTTGCTCTGCAAATGCATTTTAACCCCACCTTTTCTAGTGATAGTATTGTCTATCATTGAACACTGAGAGGAGAAATTGCCCCAGAATCTCTGAGGACCATTTCTATAATTTCAACGCATCAGTGTTTATAACTAACCCAAGTGCATCCTCAGCATTTTTTTCTCTGCTCATTTGACTTGTTTGCTGTACATGTGGGTGAGTTTGCTGCTGCCCGAGCCCATTTGGTGACTCAACTGCTTTCCAAGTTCAAGTTCATTAATAACAGTTAGATTTGAGCTTAACCCAGCTGAATGGATTCCAGTCAGGCTGGGATGGTTAAAGCTACATTGCCTCCAGGGGAATAAAAATACAGAAAGCGAAATATCTGAGAAAGTTTTCAAAATTGAGGTTAGCTCTGCAGTTTGGGAATTTAAAAATGGTACCCTTGTTCTATATATCAAATTGACTGACTGCATAAAAGGTTGAGTTGGCTTCTGTTGTCTGCTTGATCTTGTGGCAACTCGGATTATCGCACATAAGCCGAGTTACACAAAATAATTTAAAATGGACTGTCAGAAGCCAAGCTATGATACCAGTACACTACTTTTCTGTTACACTTGTGATACATTGAGACGTAAATTCTCTTGACTTCACCATTACTGATTCTGATGCTCATTGGACTATAGTGATACCTAAGTGAACAAGATCAATCTTAGTAATCTCTCTGGGTATTCTTGTTTTTTGTTCTGTTTTTCATTTGTCAGTGCTGTGATGTTTCTGTGTAATGATATTAATGCAGTTACAAGGCTGAAGACAAGACATGAAGAGATGTCAGTATTCTTCAGTGCACAGAAAAACAACTCCTAAAAGCACTTACTGAGGCTCCTTCTCTGAGGTTTACTCTGTTTTAGATGGAACTAGAGTCTGTAAATAACAATTCAGCAAATCAAATTAATGACATCGAAAGGAATTACAGAGGCATCTGGGTTACACATTCATCTAACCATATATGAGTTCCCCTTAAGTGGCATTTTATGTTTTTGCAAATTGAATTAGACACAATCTTGTAGTGTACATTAGCAGAAATTAAATACTGAACTAGTTCCAAAGAAGCTACATCCCCAACATGCCCCCCAAACCATTTTATTGATGAGTATGAAACAGTTTATGTAGGCTCAACAAGAGTCCATGCATCTTTATTGAGTGAATTTTACATGGGAAATAAATCACAATTATAGCAAACATGAATGCTCATCATTCTCTGACCTCATCGGCCTGACCTCCCCAGGGGCCCATGAGGTTAGTTCTGGGTTGCCACTGAGATTCACATAATGTAAAAGCCAGACAGGAAAGAGATTTTTTCCTGGTTTCAGTCACAACAGCATACAGTTATGATCCGTGAGCCAGGGAAATAGCTGTGAGACAGAAACACTCACCACAGGTCCTTCTCCCCAAAGCCATACCTGCTCACTGTAGGGCTTATGACATTTTGGCACAGTTACTATAATTAGTTTGCACTGACTTGAAGTTACTTTCTGTTGTGGCTTTTTTTTTTTTTTGGTTGGTTGCTTTGGGAGTAGGGTGGTTGTTTTTTTGTTTTTTTGGTTTTTTTTCAGAAACCATCTATGTAATCTATATTCACAACCCTTAATATCCACCAGCCAAGGAGCATGGAAGAGCAAGAAGAACACAGCAGCTGGCCTCCCCTCCTGCTTTCCACCCGTGTGCAGGTGTCATGCTCACTATCACCATGCTCCAAAGTTTAAAAAAATACAACTCAGTGTGATCAGACTCTGAATGAACTGAAGGCAGTGCCTGCCTCCCAGCAGATGATGGCCACCGAGAGAAGGGAAGTGACCTTTTCTGTTCAGAAAGCCCCTTGGATATAACTAACGCCCCCCTATACCAAAGCCCAAGGTGCCTCCATTTTGGTTTATTTGTTTTGCATTGCTCTGGATTACAAACAGACAACCACTGCAAGGAAATACTTCAGATGGGAAAAGAAAGGGCACAAGGCAAAAGGTGCTTCAGTCAAGATGTGCTAGTCAAGGCGTTAACTGAAGTGAACTGGAACCAGAAGGTAACAAGAAGCATCTGGCATTTAATGTAGCCATAGCGATTTTGTAATTAAAGGAAAATAGCTACTGTGCTGAGGCTGTAAATATCAAAGCACTCTGGCCTACTTATCGTTCTAAATCGCAGACTATTGCCAAGCTGGCAAAGCTATATGGACTTTAATGATAACAAAATCGCTTGTGTCAGCATCCGCTGACTTTGGTAGAGGTGTCTGACAGAAGCAGAGGTGTGTTGCAGCACAGCCTCCCTACCTTGGGCAGGAGGAGTTACACGCACGGTAGAAGAAAAGAAAAACACTGATTTCTTTGCCCTAGCCATGCCCTGCGAGAATCTGAGAGCCTGAGGGCTTCCTAAGTGCAACGGTTTGTTCCTTGAATGGCACCTTTTCCTTCTAGTATTTCAGGTGTGGACATAAAATATTTGTAGGAAGGGGGAGTTCTAATAACGTCCTGTCAGACCTATTTTAAAACCGATGTGGTCAATATTCTGCTGTTTATACCAATCTAAAGGAATTCAAATCAACACAAGGTTATAAGTAGTTATTAGCTGTCTGACAGGTTTTCCTCTCAAACCTCATTACGGGAATCTGCTCCAAATGAGGCCATTCATGCTACACTGTCTCTTACATAGACAGCCTTGAATTTTAAATGTTTCATTTTCTCCGTATACCTCCACATCGCAGCCAACATCTGGTACAAAAACAGCTATATTCCTGCATTATCAAGGCAGATCCTGGGTTACGTATCAGGGGAATCGTTAGCTCTGTCCACTCTTGTCAGTGGATTAGTTTCACACGTACATGTCTCCCGGTGGCATTTCTCTACAAAAGTGGCTTCCTGAATGTTTTTTTCCCCATCTCTGTTTGGACCACCACTGCTGTACATTTCTCTGTTCTCACTGTTGTTCGCTAAACTGCGACATCCATTACGTTATTACTAGTACTACTTTGAAGCCAGTGGCCTATGAGCACGCAAGAGGTGCAAAAGGAGAAAAAAAGAAGAACCTTTTTGCCAGAAGTATTTGTGGTGATTTCTCTGGACCACTGTGCAAGTTATGATTCTCTCTGGACTTCTGGTGAGTGCTCAGCTGTCTTCTGTCTCTCCTGTCTATTTTCTCCTTATGTTTACAGGTGACAAACCACTGGTTTGTGTGCACCAGTAACTGATTTGCTGTTGTAGCTGCCTGAAGCTCTGAAGCTCTGCTGCTCCACATGCTGCCTCCAGACTAGATGTTCTACAAACACAGCTGAAAATTGCTTCACAGGGCTTAGGTACCAGCTCATGTAGCAGGCAAATGCAGCTACCTGGGGTGTTTCCAACCCACCTTGTCCCCAACACTTGTCACCACTCTGCTGAGGTTTGTGAGCAGAAAAAAGCACCAAAGGCTCCCCAGCCACATCAAGACAAAGGTGGCTGCCGGGTAAGGGTCTGAGTTACGTGACCAGGCTTCACACTGGAGCTCAGTTCACATGCACTTCTCTGCCATCTCTGCTTTGGGGCAGGTGACCCAAAAGGAACAGGGACAATAGGATTATGGAGAAACGAGGAAGGAGCAGCACAAATGTCACAGGTGAATGCCGCATACTAGCATGAGCACCTACATGCTCTAGCAGCAGCTATGGTTTTATATTAATGTCTCAGGTTGGTGTAACGTGGTACTGAAATACAAACTAGAGGTACTGAGGAAGATTAAGGACCCTTTGTGCACAGTGCTGTTACACTAACCCACAGCAAGAGGTGGTCTCCGTGCCAGAAAACCCCTAAGGAGCTAAATAGGAGATCAGATAGATGAAGTGGAGATCTGGGTGGAGCAGGGAGTCGACCCAGACCTGTGTAGACCCTGTCACTAATGACAGAGCAAGGGCATACAACCTCAGAGTGATCCATGTTGAAAACAAGGAACAAAACTCGAGTAAATTGTTCTACAAAACCTCATCGACTGTCGTGTGTGGGTGAGGTTAGGTTCAGAGCCTGAAAAGCAGAGTCCCCATTTGACCTACAGAGCAGGCACAGGTTAAAAGCAGACTTATTGGAAACTTCCTTGACTGTGGTTATTCAACCATGACCCAGAAGACTCCCTTTCTTGGCGAAAGCCATCCCATATCCTGCTATCCTTGAGGCAGGCAGATAGCTTGAGAACCTTGAAGTTAGGCATCGTATAAATTGAGCAAGGATTTCATTATTTTTTTTTATTCTGCATGCATATAACTCACCTGGTCACTAAATTTAAAAATCATCTGCATTTTTCAAGAGAAGAAAATGTTGGAAAAGAAATCTCAGAAAACGAGGCATTTTTATTACAAGATCTGCCACACTGGATGCTAGAAATATAAGCAAGCTGTGCTTTCACTTCTTCTTCTTTCTTCTTCTTTCTTCTAAATTCATTTGCTAATTCTACTCCAAACTCCATTCATGTTCACTCAGCCTTTGACAGAAAACTGGAGCAAAACTTCAAATACTCACTATAAATTATTGTTCTCTACATTAATGGTTTTCAAAATAACATGTATTTGCAGGGATTATATTTCTAGCAACAAATTCAACTAGAACTTAACACGTACACGTGAGCAGTCTGTCTTGTCCTAAAATGAGTATGCAGCATGCAAGAGCTAATCCTCAAAAACCTATCAAAAGTATGCTGAATTGTCCAAACTTGCAAACAATGGTGTATTAGTAGAAACGGAAACATTTTTTATTACTGAAATCTTTAAAAAGAACAACCTGCCACAACAGACACAGACAATGAGGACGAATGAACTGTGTGGCTGCACAGAGTGCACATCTTCTATTCTGAATAGTTATTTTAAACAGAAAACAGACAATTTAGACTAATTTTGTCCCTGGTATAAATCTATTAGCATTAATGGTGTTGTGACTACTTGTACCAAACTCAAATTTGCCCATATCTTTTAAAGAGAGAACCATCTAACCTGTGGCTTTTAAGGCTGCTAGCTGAAATAGCTGTGTTAGGAAGAAGAGTTGTATAGGTACAAGCTGTTGGGGGCTTTTTCTTCAGGAGAGGGGGAACAAAGTGAACTCACTGAGTTCAAGAGAAACAGGGACTGGGAGAGAGAAAAGGCGACCAGATCCTTGCAGTAGCCTTCAGGGAGGACCAAATTGCCTCGTGGCTTGGGTTGGATGGATGAGGATGAGAGGTGATTGTGGTAGAAGGTAAAAACAAGGGATCTGGGAAGAAGAAATGGAAGACAAAAAAAGACTGTTTGGGGAAGGCTGATGGTGGTCAGAGCTAGTGGCCATGCCTGCAGCCCTTGGGGGCCAGGACACCAGCGCAGTATAGCTGGATATCTAGGGAACAGGGAAAGGCCATTACGTTTTGGATCAAGGCCAAGCAGCTCTCAGACAAGGTTGTGCTGGCTGAAATACAAAAGCGGGTCTGCACCTGGGTATATCCAAGGAAAGTTCTCTATTGAACACAACAGGGAGGAAAAAAGTAAATTTAATGCAAGCTCCTCCTTCTCCAAGAAGAGAAAAAAAAGTCAACCCAAAGCCAGATAACCAGTTTCTGAATCTGAAACTTGATAGGGCTCCAGAACTGGTGCTGCTTTTGGGGTCTCTGTCCAGTTTCCTAAGAGCACAGGAGAATGAGGAGGGAGGACTCTCAGAAAGCGGAATGGCAGTTTTGAACAAGTATCTTTCACCTTGACTACAGGTCCTTCAAACTGTCATACTGTGGCTGGCTGGTTTGGATGTTAATGATTCAGACATATCTAGGACTTTCTCCTAAGGTTTCTGGAGCTTTGTCCAGCCTGTCACAAAACGAAGAATTTGAGAATGTAGCAAAAATATATGTTAGTGTGGATGAATATTTCATTTTTAATAATAATGGAAGACCTCTGGAATAACTCTGTAATGACCCCCTCAGCCACGTGATCGTTAGTGGGCAGCACTTGCTCCTTAGCAAAAGACTACGTACTCTGCAGCTGTTCACTGGAGGCAACTATAAACTCCAAAGTTTCTCTTCAATATTATATGCCAATAATTCTGACAGATTTTCACAATTAACCAAAACAGTTTCAGGGAACCCAGTGTTAAACTCCCATTTATATAGTAGCAATACCAGACTTCTTGCACGCGTGCATTTTTCCCATCTTCTGAGGAAATGATATCTGGAATAAGATAAGTGCATTACCCATCACGCTGCTTACATGTTTTTCCTCTGCCTTTTCCTGTGCATGGCTTCCGTCATAGGTAGCATGACCAGCAATAAAAGACGTTTAAATCACAGAGCTTTTCCACGGTAACTTTTGGCTGCAGTTTTGCTTTCAGCCATATCATCCACATTCAGACACCGTGCACTGTGTTGAAGCAGGCAAAATGGGACTTGTAAATGCCAGCAGACAGGTCTAAAGTGTATTCTTTCTAAGTGGCTCACTGCTCAGGATGAAAAATGACACTGGGTATTCAAGTGTGAGCCAAAATAAATCCATTTTTAAATGGTGATCTCTCTCACTGAATAAAAATTGAAGGACCATACTCTGACAATGGACAACAGCCACCTACTTATGGCATGTCAGGATAGCAATAAGTGACTCACCCACCCACCTACACTCCAAGGACACCAGGGCCTGATGTCTCTATCACGAAGTTGTCACAACACTGAATTTAGACAGTTTTTCCTACTGCCCACAGTCTGTACAGTACTCACCGCTTGTTCACTTTTCCAGGTCATCAACCCCTAAAATATCTCAAGGTGAAAATGAGTGGGAGTGACATTACACAAACACTTCCCTGTATTAGTAAGCTTATACTAACATTTGCTTTAAAATCTGTTTGTTGATAAATGCTAATTAAATACCAACTCAAAGCTTTATTTTGACCCTCTCTTGGGGTCTTTTGGACTCTTAATTTGTGGAGCAATCAACAAATCCCACCTAATGTTTTCTGTAAGATGATTAAAACCACCACTAGGGGAAAAAAAAAAGAGGATTTTATATAGTGGGAAGAAAGCGGAGAGAAACATCTGGAGCAGAGAGATCAAGAGAGTTCCTAGCTGTGTCATCAGTTTGCTGATGATGTGAAAATGAAGCAGAGCAGTGGCTTTTTCATGTGATGGTCAATGAGCTGCAGAGAATATTCCATCTGCAAAGAGATTCAAGAACTGGTTTGTCTGACATCAGCCAGTGCTTCCTGAGCTTTCTTCATCTTTCCATGAGCAAGCATCTGCTGATGGCTAGCACAATACCTAATTTTGCTGCGTGTTGCATGGACATGAGAATAAGGATGGATGTTGTCTGCAGGTAAGAAAAATTACTTTCTTGGTTCACTGTGGGGACAACGAAAGCTAGTTAGGTGAAGAAGGGAAGAGATAAAGATCATGGACTAAATAGAAGTGTGAAAGGACAAAATTTCAGCCTCAGAGGCTGCTTGTATAGTCAAGTGGGCCAGGACCTGATCTCTGCAGGCCATTAGGATGGCACTGTTCACACCTGCAGAGCTAAACTGTCTCCTTCATAACACCTTCTCAAATATCTGGTACATATTATGCTCCAAACCATTAGCCAGACATTGCCTGAAAGACCGGTAGGTGGCACAGACCAAAACAATATCGGGGACCAAAAACCAAGCTAAACCTTAAGCACTACAGGTGATTATATGCTGGTGCTTGTGCCCAAGCTTTCTTTTCTTCCTTTTCTTTTAAGCACGGGGGAGTCAAAGGAGATTGAATTCTGCTCCAAAGATTGTATATGGGGTCCTTACACACAGAGAAGCTTGAGGTGCAGGGGACTGTTTGACTGAACTGTTTTGACTGAACTCCGTACTATCTGCATAGTTGCTCCATCTGCTTTATCAGTCAAATTGAGCCGCTTGATATTTAAATAACATATTCTCACCTAAGTTCCCAGTCTCCCAGAAGAACCTCAAGGCATCGTGTACACTTGCTAAAAGGTAGGATCTCAGCCCCTGCAATCAGCAACCACTGTGTCATGGCAATAGCTGAATCCCCTTCATGAAGCATCCTTTACTTTCTGGCTTCTTAGATATTTATTTAGCAGTGATGTTAATTCCTCAGTATACCAGCACAAGTGTAACCCCCCAGGGTCACTCTGCACGCACAGCAGAACCAGAAGTTCCTCTGTTCCTCTGATAGGATGAAACATCTTTTCCTCCCCAAATTAGCTGTCCTGTGGTGAATGGAGCCTTAGCACTGAAGCAAAAGGGTGACTATTCAGGTCCAATGGCATTGCCCAATTTGTTGATCATTTCAGTGTAATCAGCCACCGGCAGTGGAACTGCAGTTCAGGTCTGGGTGCTTTCTCTTGCCACCCTCTCCCTCATCGACATAGCCTGAACTTTGGGAGCTAAGGAGGGGTTAGGTTGTTTTTGCTTGTTTTAGGCAGAGAACAAAGAAGTGTTGTAGGATTTGAACTAGTTCAGCAAAAGGCAGGTGATAAAAAATAATAATCCTTAAACCCCCAGATACTCAGACTGTGTTATTATTTGAGAATCTCAGTTTTCATATAAAAACTAAAGCGGGAATTTAGTCCTGATTGCCTGAAAATGAGTCCCAACACTTCAAATACCATATGGCAAATAAAAAAGACCCAAATGTACTATTTTTCTTCTGTACATTAGAGGGGCTTAGGGAACAAAAAGATTCATTTTTATATGCCTTGCATTAGCAGTCTGATACAAAAATGCTCATATCCGGGTAACAGGAAGATAATTTTCAGAGGGCAGGCACGAGGTAGTATAAAGTGTGTGGAGAATGTGACAGTAAAGATCAGACTACACAGAATAAACGGTGGTGAGGTGAGACATACAGTCTTGGGTATGTTTGAGAGGAAGGATACAGGGCAAAGCAGGATGATGAGCGAGGAAGAGGGCAGAAAGAGAGCCAAGGCCATGGTGTGGGTTTAGGAGATTGACCTCTGGCGTGCAGAAAGCCAAATTTATGGTATGAGTGCTGTATGAGGTAGCTTGGACACCGGCAAAGTGTTCATACTCCAGTTTCAGGTCAGACTGGGATAACTCTACTTCTGCTGATAGAGCTTTTTGCAGCCCTCTTGTAAAGAAAAAAAAGGTCATCCTGTAAAAGAGCACTTTTGCTGATATGTCTTAATCCATACTAGGGGTTTCTGCTGGCACAGCTATGCTGGTTGCAGATCACACTTCAGCACTCCCCTGATTGATGTACATACCTTGCAACAGTTTGTCATGCTGATCCGGCCCCGGTCTGTGCTGGGTGAGAGGAAGTCAGAGGACCAGGCAAGGAGGGTCAGAGAGCAGAAGAGTAGAGAGGTTTTCGTGTTGCAACCAAGCAGAGAGTGAGTAATAGCGGAAAGAAAATCAACACAATAAGAATAAACAGCACTCACCACGGTTTACTGGCTGGACTTCTAATTTCAGCCATATAAACTTGGAGATTTTTTTTGTTTAAAAAAGAAGCCTCTGTTTTTCATTGCTGTGTTAGCTGTCTGGTGTTTTGTTGAAAGAGAATTATAAGATATATCCTTTCTTAATATGAAGATATATTAGCTTGTAAAATTGAAAGGCAGCCTGTGCTTGTTGAATGCACGGGTCTTTAAAAATCACGGGCTGCTGCTTCATTACATGTAAAAATTTCTTTATTTTGATCAAAACATTGTGTTGCCATTGCAGTTCTCCTCCACCCTTTATTATTTATTATGCTGGCTGCTCTTCAGATTTTTTCTAACTACTGGTGATACACCACCCTTTCACTGGCATTCCTTCTGGTTTCCCACATGTTATTTATTTAAAACATTAGTTATCTCAGGTCCAGTGCTTTTCTTGCAAGGCATACAGGAGCTTGAGCCGCAGTGTGAAATTATTGCTGTGGCTTAATGAATGTGATTGATTTAATAAAGGCAAGCAATGCCCTACTGAAATCTCTCAGATTACAATATCATTACTACACACTGTACTATATCTCCATATACTATGCAGAGATAGATCCAGTGTGTGTATGCACAGACTATGTGCATACACACAATGTGTGCATCTGTGTGTGTTTATCTTGTGTTCATATGGTGGGTGTTGCATAGTATACATAGCCTATTTATGGTCACTCTCAGTCATGCAGGAATTAGCAGTGTTACCTGATAATATAAAAAACACAGGCAACAAAAAACTGTTTAAATTAAGGCCAGCAGGGAAGACTGGAGTAAGGAAAGAAACATGGATCACTGACAACTGCTGACAAAGCAGAAGTAGCAATTTCCCGAGCCAATAAACCAGCACAGCACCATGGAAGTACAGTTCATGGGCAACCGGTTGGAAGTTTCAGCTTTTGGACAACACTGGGGGAAGAAAGTCCATTTTTTCCACCACTGAGAGTAACTTCCAGATCATAAGAATGCCAGCACTCATTTCTGGTTTTCCAAACATGGGAAAAGCTACCTGATTATAAAAAGCCTCCCTTCCCATTTTAATACAGCGTCTTTGATTCTATTCTATTTATTGCATTAGTGAATGCTGAATTAGAAATCATCTTTCAGCTGTTTCTCTGACATACATTCCCCACAGGTACCCAGCTGTAACTGATGCTTGTATACACCCCACTGCCATACAATCTTGACTAGCTATTGCTTGCTACACAATAGAGAGATCTACAGAACAGTAAGATGAATCACTATACCTAGAGAATACCAATTTCACTATTTCGCCAGGAAAAAAAAACAACCAAAAAACCCCACAACCAAATAATGAGTGTCTCTGAGTCTTTATAGGTTTTTAAACTGTTGGGAAATTCTAGGGAATTCATGAGATCTCTTGAACTGTCTTCAGTAGTAGCCAGATTTGGTCTATTTAGCATCGCTTGGTTAGACTTGGTTAGACTTGGTTAGACTCTGTTATTAAAAGCAGGGCTTCACTGAAGTTCATTAGCTTTAGTAGGCCAAAAGTATGATTTATTTCTTATGGTCAGTGGCATATAATATAAACACAGACAATAAGTTTGACATATATCACAGTGTTTTTAAAGTATGTGGTCGTTTAGCAGTCTGTGCTTGGAATTTTTAAGGGAGTAGCAAACAACTACTTGGATCTTGGCATTCAGCACTGAATTTGGGCATAGGCATTAAAAGTAGAAGTAGACAGGAGCTTGTGTTGCTCTGTTACAAGGAATTTTCTACTTTTTGTTACATTATTTTGTAGTCTGATTTGGTCCCAAAGCACTCTTTCACTTTAATATATTTTTCAGGATGCAAATTACCAAAATCTTGAATTTGACAGTTTCTCTGCTAATACGAGCAGACACTTTAAGAAGCCTGCAAGCTGCCCGAGCAGCTAGAAGGGCCCCAGGTACCAGGGATGAGTGCTGCAGAGTCATGAGTGCTGCAGAGTCAGGGATCCCGGACCTTAGGGCAACACTTGCCTTCGCGGCAAGTGAAAAAGCAGACTGGGCAAACTTCCCCATAAGCAGTATCACGAGCCTCCTGACAAACCCAGCAGGTACCACAGAGAATGCTGCCTTAATTTCAGCAAAAGCTCCTCAGGCTATTAGGTTTCAGACAAAGCAGTCAAGCTCAATGAACCAGATTTTTTTCCAATCGGTTCTCCTTACAGATGAGTTCCCCAAAGGGGGAAAGTCACCCTTTCACTCTCCTGCTGTTGAGGTTTTTTCTTCCTTTTCTTTTCAAATCTTGTTGTTTACAGCCCATTTACACCATTTTGTACTAAGCCTGGCCATTCTGAGTCAGCGCTAGGCAGAAGACAATCAATCAGTGCTGCCCTCGACCTGCAGCAGACTGAAAGCAGCAGTTGCTTTCCCAGAAGGAGAAAGAGCCTGCAAGTACCTCTTTTCTCTACGTACTTGGCATCCGTGCTGAATGGGAGTCTTGTTTTTGCCCTGCAGAGTCTCAAAATCCAAAAGCGAATCTGACCGTAGTGACTAGCCAGCAAAGAAACCATGTGGTAATATTGGTTTGCACAACTTTCCCTTCAAGCAATCCTGACTAATGACCCAATAGCAGAAAAACCCCAACTTCCCTTTGTTAATTCTCCAGTGAAGGCATAGCTTCCCTCAGACAAATCCTTGTAAATCTCATTCAAGCAGCTCTAATTAGCCTTTTCAGGACAAGTCTTTAAGAAACCTAGATATAGCAAAATGTAAGCACGATGGGTCATTAAATATCTCTTAATTTGAAGAGACAATCAATTTGGCATTCAGGAACAATATCCTGAGACAGTATTTTCTTTTTAGAGAGATGCAAAACTGAGGTTTTGACTCCATGTGTACAGGAAATCCTACAGCAGCTTCTATATGAGTAGAATCATTGCCAAGCGCTTGGTGTAAAAAATTACCAGGATTTAAAAAACTCACAGAATTGCTTTAAGAATCACAGTGGTTTCAAAAATATAAACTTATGTCTTTTTATATTCTCCTATTTATTTTCTGCTTCTGGGGTTCCCACTTTCAAGCTTTTTCCAACCCCTGTTTCTTGCCTTAGCAAGCTAAGATTGTTGCAAGATCCCATTATAGAAGAATACGCAGTTTTAAGAACAGCAACAAATATTGTGAGACTCACCATAAAATAGCAAGAGTTGGCAGTGCCGCAGTAAGGATATTAACTTTCGTGTGCTCCCAAACTGCAGTTTCTATAAATAGTGTGTGTCTGCTTTTACTCCTTCTGCAGTTAATTACATAGATTTTCCTGCATTTCCTCTTCTGCAGTGTCCCTGTGAATCGGTATGTTAGCTGATGGACCGAAGAAATGCTTACGCACGTTCCCCAGTAAACACCTTTGACATTAAGCTGTTATAAAAAAAAGTATTTCTGCAAGTGGGGAGGTTAAGTGAGTAAGGAGCTGTTTCTGCTTTTCCACTGCAGAAGGGGGCAACTTGCCACTGTGTATTCTGTTTTTTGGCAGGTGTGCCAGGCACAGCTGAGTGGCCACAGGATCATGACATGGCTGGGTTTTTTCCTGCGTGCGTCTCCTATTGTGTGTTCCCCATCCAGTTTAACCTTGTCTTTCACAGTGGAGAGCTGGTTGTCCTGTGGTCTGGACTGGCTAGAGCGAGACATTAAGGGTGAGGTGTACCTCACCCAGCTTCGGATACCACCAGGGAAACACTAGTTGCTTATGACTTCTTCTACAGACAGTGGCAAGTGGTAAAGTGCTTTTGAGCATGGGCTTTACCTGACCTGTTTACCTACTGACCCACTTTAGAATGTTCTTGGTGCCCTAGAAGTGTCAATCTCTCTCTACCAACTGTGACGGCACTTTTTCAGTTATTTGAGATCATTAGAGGAAAGTTCCAGATCTGAAAGCTTTAAATGCTGATCAACGGTTCTATATGATTAGTCCTTACAACTCAAATATTACTGGTCATTAAGTATCTGCAGAGAGGTATTTTCCACAAGTATCATGCCTATAAGCTGACTGCAAACCTGAAAGCTTTATTTCTTTAATTTCCAGCCTCTGCTACACCTTAACTAGTTTCTTATCTAGTTTATTATACAGCAGTACAGATTTCCAAATCCTTTGTCACCAGTGCCTGCGGCTCCACAGGGGCCAGCCGGCTCATTTGCCAGGGGTGTGCACGCAAACAGGGTCACAGAGTAGATGTGGCCATTCAGGTGGTGGAGGAAAGGATGTGGCACCCCTCTGCTTTCCAGGCAGGCTTCTTTCCACACAAGACACCGATCAAAGGTATGTATTCCACAGTGCTGTAGCCTTCTTCCCGCTCCAGCACCCCATGTGCCAGACAGCCTTTTTGTGAACCACAGATCAGGCTGAGCAGCTGGGTTGGGCTGGTGGTGTAGTGGAGCAGGAGATCTTGCAACACGTAATGGCAGGATGCAAGATGCAGGTGCCCTCGGGGCACAGTAGATGGGAAAAACATTTCAGTGAAAGGCATGCAGAATGTGAGAGGCTGGCTAGGTCCTCCTAACATTGCTCTCACTTCCAAAGGGCAGAAGCTGTTCCTCAATAATGTCTCACCATTGCACTGAAAAGACCTAGCAGGGCTGCTCAGGCCCTGCACAAGATTCACAAGATCCACAGGATCCACTTCCCTTAATGCTGCAACACTGAACATCCCTCTTTGTCTTTCACACGTGGCTCCTGCTCACCTTGAGACCCAAATCTCCCCTCTCTGGCTCTTGAGAAACTAAGGAATGGGATTTGGAAGCTGCCTCCGTGTCCGCACGCGCATGCCTGCGTGTATCTCTGTATCTGCTGCAGAACGAAAGGAAATGAGGAATGATGCCATTTCGGCTCCTCATCCAATTCTGGCATATTTAGCAGGCTGTTCACACTGCAAGCCTCTTGCCTTCTTTCTGCTAGTTCAAAACATGTATGCCTGTCCCCTTTATGCAGAGCCAGATGGGATATGTCTCATCTGCAAAGGGCAGAACAGATTTTGTCTGATGTGTGGTACCATGTCTTTACAGCTATTTTTATAGTTCTTAAAGTCCCAGATTCTGACTGAGGCCTCTGGGTGGTTCCATAATATTAAGCATATTAATATTAAAATAAGTCCTTTGGAACAAAGGTGATTCTTTATGAGAATCAGGGGCAATTTGACGGATGTTTCTGGCGATATCCAAGATGAGAAATCTTTATTTTAGCATGATATAAAAATTACAAAAGTGGCCTAGTAATTCAGACAATGTGTTAAAATTAGATTTGCTTCACCTCATGATGATAGGAAGAAGTTAATTGTTAAATGGAATAATGATAACTCCAAGGGTTCAAAAACCATGACAAGTCAAATCATAAGTTATTATATCAGTTGGGATCCTTTCTCCTTGCCTATGGGGTTTTCATCCTTAGCGTTCAAGCAGATGCCATTTTCAAATTGTTCCACGCAGCCATCAGGCCAAAGGCATTTTTTGGTCGATGTTATGATTCTCACATGCCCACAAAACCCCAAACCATAGGAAATACTTAAAATATAATCAGAGTTGGTGACTCTGAAAAGAGGAAAAAAATGGGTATTCCATCTCTAAGCAATCAGCCTGCTCACATAATAAGAACTCAATAATGATTTCAAGCTGTCGGGTGTGTGACATCTAAAAGGCCAAGTTAACACAGTGCCTTGGGCTGGACAATCCCATAGTTCCTTCTAGCCTTAAAAACAGTGTCATACCTAAAGACTCAGCTTTGAATGGCCTAGGCTATGAAAGATGAGCTCATTAGCCATATTATCCGCATGACTGATGCTTAGAACCTCTCTCTTTTTCAACTTTAGTCCTTGAGCTGAAGAAAATCTGTACAGTTGAAAAGTCAGGCATTGGGAAAGCCTCTGGGGAGAGCTTGAAATCCAAGAGATACTGGGCATCGGAGGCCAGATGCAGGTTAATGGCAGGAGAAATCAGAGAGCAGATACCCAGCAAAATGCAGAGTGGTTTGGCCAGTGAGACAGAGAACGGTCAGAAGCAGCCATGAGACAACAGAGCAAGAGCTCTGCACAGGAAGGAGACAACAATGGATGGCAGGGACTGCTCAATCAGAGCACAGAGTATTCCTCAGACATTCCACAGTTTTAGTGCTTTGCTCCAATGACCCTAAAAAATAGTAAAGGGCCCACATTTCAGTTCAGGCTATCCAGTAAATCTAGTCCTTGGCTCTTGGCTCCTCAGGCTTTTCCAGTTAGCTCATGTTTCCAGAGGGTGATACTTCCTAGGGACCACGTGTCCCCGGGACTGATTTAAAGCCAATCTCCTTCCACTCCCTTTCCTCCAGAACACCCCATAAAAAGGAGATGCAGGTGTACTGCAGTTAACAACAAAAGCAACATACTTGTTATTTTGCAGTCCAAAAGCTCGGGCCAGACTTGTGCACATGTATTTTGTACCAGTTGAAAGTTGAATTTGCTGCCTGCCTCTAATTTGCAACCTCACATACTTGGACTGTGTGGGCAGGGAAAGTTCAGATGTGAGTTCAGATACAAACATTTATGCTCTCTCAAACCTTATGTGCACAGTTTTACTTAGAAAGGGAAATGAAAGACTAAATTCTTGGGAGTGTCTACATTGCTAAAATCTTTGGCTAGCAAAGCCTGGCAAACACTAGAATTTATAGGCTTTTTAAAATAAGGCTATCTCTTGTTTTTATTTATCATAGATTAAGTTTTAATACAAATATCCAGGAGTTTGGATTCCTCATGTGACTGAGATGTCATTATAGTCAACGGAAAAAATTTCACTGTTTTGTGATAATCTAGTTTGCCTATATTAGTAAAAAAGCGGTTTACTAGCAACAGAGAAAGTCTCAGTCAATCATATGAGAAGGAGTTTTTCAGCTCTTGACCAGTGGGGTGTTGTGTACTTTCTACTCTTTTTTTATAGTGAAACTTTGCAAGGGTGGCCCTTGACTCTGGCATGCTCAAATACAAAGGCTTTAAACTGTTTTGAAAGTAAGGATTTAGCAAACAAACACAGGAGTCTTCAGAGGCTCCCACCCAATTGTTTGTTATCTTTCTGCTGCTGTATCTATTTGTAAAACTCAGCTATGTGAGCTGGGGATTACGTAAGAACTTCCAGCTTCTGTTTAATGTCTTTAAACCAGGTTTCTCTCCTGTTACTCCTTTGTGGAAGAAAGCTTGTTAATGTGAACCCTGAGCACTCCAAAAGAGAATGCAAGTAGAACAGGTTTTAAAATATAGCCCACTGACTTAATGGACCATTTCTCACAGTTGTGCGGTTGTAACTGGCAAGTTTGGAAGATCTGGTGTCACAGGTTCAGCCAATATCACTAAGGGTAAGCACAGTTCATCCCAGGTTAGGCTCTCCAAACTTGCCAATACACAGGTGTTTTCCTTAAACAAGTAGCCTAAGGGTTATGTGAGCATTTGTCTTTTCTTGCCTTGAGCACTGCGATTGAAAGTTTAATGTTAGTACACATCCAATCCTTCATTCACTTTCAGTTACTGTTTGCTGAATACGCAGCGCAAAACCTGATCTACACACCGTTTCTTAGATGGCATCAGAGTGTGGTGGGTGGAAACAGGTGGAAACTCACCTGTTTCTCAGTGGCTCAGCAAGTGGCTCGCTTCCCCCCTCAGCACAGGCTCACACCACCCAGCAGCATCGGTGTTTGCGCTATCCTTCTGCTCAGACATGCCATACTCGAGCTGCTCAGTGAGTCACCTGGCACTGATAAAGGTATGAACAGTTTGCTCCGAGATGCGATGTGCTTTTACTTTAGGAAAGAGCAAAGATTACTGTTGCTTCTCCTCTAAGCACCAACTGTTGCGTACAGAAGCCAGAGGGCGGTCCAGAGAAAAGATGAAGCCTGAATAGTGCTTGAGCTCCTGGGGACCAGGGGTGAACCTGAGCCCCACAAAACAGTGGGTCACAGAAGCTGGCAGGCAAGTGGCAAAAAGTCCAGCAACTTTTGGATAGTTGAGTGGAGTGGATACTCCACTTTTTGGAGTATCCACAGCTGCCTGCAAGGAGCCCTCGGGTGGGTGAAGCTTGGTTCCTGGGAACATTGCAGAGTGATATTGTGTCCTCCTTATCCCATTTCAGCATTTCTGAAGCACAGGAAAAGGATTTTTGTTCATTCCAGTTTACCCTTGAAGTTAATCCCAAGTGCAAGCAAGCCGGGAACTGGTTAACCAAGGCAAAAGACAAACACAGAAAATGAAAATTGGGAGCTTTTTTTATTTGTCTCCTTCTCCTGTACAGGATAACATTTTTGTAGTTTTTCCTTTACCAACAAAGGAGCAGACTTAGCAAAGAAACCCAGGCCAATTCTCCCTTTTCCCCTTGCACAAAGTAAAACCTTGCTGCTTCCATATTCCAAGAGCTGGGAAACCCAGGAAATCCCTGCCGGGTTTGCAGTAGCATCAGAAGAGTTGACAGCAGGATCGGTAAAGGGTTCGTGGCTTCACACAGTACCAATATGAGGCCATGTGCTGAACTAGCATTCACCAAGTGCCCCAGGGTCTGAAAGGGGTTCATAATTATCTACACGCTTTTAAAAGCGACTACAAACATATTGCAAATGGGGGAAGGAAGGATGAAGACACAGCACAGCATTATAACTACAGGCTGTGAGACTCAGAGGTAGTGGCTTTCACTTCTTGGTTTTCAGGGATTTTGTCATGGCGGCAGTGTCTGAACTGTGGGACCCAGGTACCCTCCACAGAAGATGCCCTAGTCCTGTCCTGACCTCATATCAAGACCAGATGTATATACTTTATGCCTATTTTCTGTGGTAACAAGAAACCCACTGACAAGTATCAAGGGCTTGCTAATTGTACTCAGTATGATCCCACCTTGGGATATCACAGGATCAGGACCACGGGTCACACCACAAAATGCATCTGTGCTACAGTTTAGACACAGCCTGGAGTGACCTGTGGCAGCTTTTTATGCAGCCCGAGGAATCCCATATTCAAAGGGTGTGCTGTTAAATCCCAACTGAAAGTGACGCTGAAAAGTTTCATGTCATGCCCGGTAGCAATAATCTGCATTATTCTCATATTATTTGTTCTTTAAACATCTGCATACATTTATTTGCTCGTGACTTCGGACTAAGTCTTTCCATTTGGATTATTCTCTCTTCTGTATTTCAAGTCTATGTGCCGTGCTTTCCGTCTTCACCCACAATGGCATCTCTCCCCGGAAAGCCGGGAGCGCGCACCTCAGCCGGCGAGAGGTGGGCATGTTCCATCCCTCGCTGGAAAGGCCCACCACGAGGGAAACAGAAAAATCCATATAAAACCAAACACCGGTGTTCTAGCACACCCGGGGCCCGGACGTGCTCGGGGCTGGCGGCACCCAACACTTTCCCTCAGGAACCTCCTTTTTGGTTGCCTCCTTTGGGGTTGTTGCGGGCGCGGGGCCACCACCGCAACAATCGTGGCACATGTTTTCGGTCAGAAAGCGGAGTATTTTGACATGAGTCAGCTGATTAAAAACTCCTGCCCGGCCGCTGCTCGGGGACCTCGGATAAAGGCCGGTGCGGGGCTGCCAACGCTTTGAGTAGACATTTTTTTTTATTTTTTTTTCCCTTTCTACACCCAAACCTCCTCCCCACGCCTAACGGAAAGTCAAAGCAGGCCATACAGCNCGCGCCCGCTCCCGGGGACGGCCCCGGGCCCGGCCCGCCAGCGGGACGGGGCGAGGCCCGCGGGAGGAGGGCTCGGCTCGCCGCCTGCCCACGTCCCCTCCCCGGCTGAGGAGGAGGAGGAGAAAGCGAGAGAGGTCCCGGCAGAGCGGTTAGGAGAAGGTTTGAGAGAGCCCTCCTCCGCCCCCCCTCCCCTCCCTCCGCCCCGGAGGGGAAGAGGAAAGGAGAGTCGTGGCGGGCGGCGGAGGATGATAACTTAGGGCCGTGCCTGGCGGTGGGAGCTGCCCGGGCGAGGGCGGCCGGGAGGGTGGCAGCGATGTCCCAGGGCACGGTTGGGGGAGACGGAGCGCCCCAGGTGCTGCCGGAGGGGAAGGAGAGGCAGAGGAAGAGGAGGCGGAGGAAGAAGAAGGAGAGTAAGACGCGGCTGGTGCGCTCCAACTTGTTGTTACCTGAGGCCGAGGTGGAGAAGTCCAAGAGGACGGTCCTGGCCAGCAACCGCCTCAAGACCACCAAGTACACGGCGCTCTCCTTCCTGCCCAAGAACCTCTTCGAGCAGTTCCACCGCCTGGCCAACGTCTACTTTGTGTTCATCGCGCTCCTCAACTTCGTGCCGGCCGTCAACGCCTTCCAGCCGGAGCTGGCCTTGGCCCCCGTGCTCTTCATCTTGGCGGTCACTGCCATCAAGGACCTATGGGAGGATTACAGCCGCTACCGCTCCGACAAGGAGATCAACCACATGGAGTGCCTGGTGTACAGCAGGTGAGGCGGGGTGGGTGCTGTGGTGGCAGCCGGTGGTGGGGGCTTGGGCGAGTGGAGGTGTGGGAGCAGGGCAGCGAGCAGGTCCGTCGTGGAGGGCTTTCATTTCCACTCCAAGCGCGAAGAGGTCCCCAGTTGCCCCTGGAGCGTGTGTCTCCCATCTCTTTACTCAGGACTGTGGAAGTTCCTACTGTCCTGTACCTTCAGGTGGAAGCAAATCCACTCGGATCAGTGGGATCTCGTGGTAAATCACTGATTTTTGAGTAAGCAACGTTTTTTATATGCTCGGGGCTTGTTAGTGTTTTATGTTTTAAAGGAAGGACAGTGCATGGCAAAGTGAATGTGTCACAAGCCTTTATGCAAACACTTCCCAGTGTAAGCGGTCAATTACACCCAGTGTATAGTTTCAGGCATTAATTTGGTTTTAGCAATATGAGACCTCACTCAAGTAATCTGCTATTAAGTCTTCACTGAGCGAAGGAAGGATAGAGGCCGGAGGCTTCTGCATTTGAGTTTGGACTGTGAGGTTTCATGACATACAAATTAGTGAGCCTGAGCTATGTTTGCTTTTCTAAAGAATGAGGCAGTCTTTCCGCTGAACATTTACTTTTAAGCAAATGCTTTTTACTTATCGTCTCAAGTATCATCATTCCCTGTGACTTTGCTATTTCTCGATGCTCGTGGATGGAGCGTTAGGTCATTTATCTCCTTCAGAATTTGATTATTTTTTTTTTCAATAATCTGGGCTATACATTTAGAGCACAGCCTTGGTATCTGTAAATCAGACTGAAATGACTTTTGCATCAACATTTATGTGCTCAGAATCCAGCTTTACAGAATTTTTTTCTTTTCTCTCAGTGCCAGATAGTCATCTCGTAGTAGCTAAGGCTGGGGTTTTCTGGGGACTGAGAGAAGAACATATTTTCCGAGAGAGCAGATTTTAGTTCTCTTTCCGATGCTTCTAAGTCTAACAGAAACGAAACACGTGCCAAGAAGCTTACGCTCTGATTCAACAGGCTGTATGGGAGGGGTCCTCTAGATGACGTAAGCATCAAGGCAGAGAGCAACTCTCCTATTGCAAGAAAGGCATGTGAAAAAAAAATGAAATGCGAAGAACTCAGAATAGGCTGCGTTTTCAACATCAGCAGACTCAGTTTTTTATTTCACAAACTCATATCGCACGAGAAATCTCACTCTGGGATGTTCTCCCACCAGTAGATATGCATGCATGGGAACACAAGTAAAATGGCATTATTTCTGTAAACTAAACTGAAAATAACCTCACCAAATCACACATGTAGGCATCGCTAACCTAAGGCTGTGCCTAGCACCTTGCTTGCCTGTAGTTGTCCTTGACTCTGAACGCTTCTGGCGTTGAGGGAGATGGATGGCAGGAGGGCTAGTAAGGGAGTATTCTTGCACTTAAGTGAAATATTGCTAATAAGGATGGTTAATCTAGCTTTTACCAAGCAAAATCAGTTTAGAAATAAGCTCTCATGTCTCCTATGTTGAAAAGAACGAAGTACCACCTGTTGCAGAAGCTGTTCAAAATATTAACAAATACCAGTACTGGGATATTAATTCTGGAATGTTTCTCCCCCCTGCAATTTTCCATATCCCTCTCTGCTGCCAAAAAAGTAGACGTGACTATGAGAAAAGGTGTACCTTTGGTGTTAATATCCCTTATGCTCTTTTGGAAGTCCCAGCAAAGTGCACTGCCCTTTGTAATGCTTACGCTGTGCCAGAGTGAAAGTCAGAATTGTTCCTTTTACTGCACAGTTTGGATTACTGTTAAGTGACACTTGCACGGATTAATTTGGGAGTAGTGTGCCTTTGCATTTGCATCAAAGGCGCATGTCAGCCTAATCCCTGTGGGGCAATGAATGTGGAAGTTTAGGAAGTCTGTCACCTGTTGAGGCACAGAGTTCTGGCTGGGAGCAGAGCTGAACGATGCATCCTTCAGCCCTCTGCAGAAGCCTAGTCCCTGGTAGCAGCTCACCTATTTCCACCTTCCAGCAGTCCCTAGGAAAAGCTCCCCTCCCGTGGTTAAAAAATAAAAGCAAAACAGGAGGTTAANTAGCCTTTTTTAAACTTCACCAAGTCACCGTTTTGAACATCCCTTAGCCCCAGTAAGCGAGATGGGACTAGAAACTTGCTATTTTTGGAGATAAAAACTAAGATTCTCACTAACTCGAATGACAGGGAACCAAGATTGAGAGATTTGTATCAAGGTCATGAAATTTGCTGAGCGTGAGTTCAGAGAAGCTGTTTTCTCAGAAAGGTGTCATGCCAGGAGAAACACCAGTGATTGGACGTGACTTTTACTTTGTTTCCTTATACTCTTTGTTTCTGGAAAAATGTTGAAGTATAAACGTCTCATGAGGAAGTAATAAATGACAGCTTTTCTCCCCACATCCGTCCTATGCTGATCGCTTTATCAGTTTTACCACCTTTTGACCAAGCCAGACTCTCTCTCTCTCTCCCCTGCTCACTTCCCTGTGGTGTCGTGGAGGCAGACTTTGATGCAAATGCTGTCCTCGATAGAGATGCTTGTGTAGGTAGGGCAGGTTAATTAACAGAGCTGCAGTTGTGTGCTCCCCTAGGCTTGCGAGAGAGCAGCAACTCTTCTCTTGCTGGCTTTGTAGCTTCGTAGTACTTTGTGGCTCTGAAAGAGGCCTTCTCCGAGACGGGGCGTATCTGAGTGCTAGGGCAGTCCTCTGCGCCATGATGAGCTCCTTTTCTTGCCAGCCTCCCACACAACTGCAAGGGAGTCCCCTCAAACGTGGACTACAGCATATGACAGCAAGTCACAACAGTCAGCAACTTGAGACAGGGACTTTTTCTCTGCTACTGTGATGCAAAGTCCTCTATTGCATGTTATATACTGTTTAGCAACCAAGTAAAGATTCAAGTCAGATAATATGTGTTCTGCCATATATCCTCCATGTGCTGCTTTCCTCCTGGAAACTCCAATATCCTCCTGGCTGCTGAAGGATCCGTCCCCTGTTAGATACAAGCAGCAATTACTGATGCAAGATCTACAGGACAGAGAGAAAGCAGGCGTAGGCAGAGCCTACTGCTACTCAGGCCAGCTCAGCAGGAGGAGGTTCAACAGCATGCAAGCAGTGTCCACTGCGAGGTCCTCTGGAACAGCCTACGCAGGCAGATAGTGATCTGATGTGGGGGAAAATACCGTTCTCCTGCTGTGCTGACTGGTTGACAGCTGGTGCACAGACTAGGCCTTCCTCCTCCTGCCTGCCCAGTGGTGTGGACTCAGATGACCCATTCTCATACAGCCACTGCTGAATCAATGACTCAGTGGCTCATAGTTGGCAACACTTATCAGACGATAGAACAGCAAAGGATGATGCAACCTAAAGTAAAAAGCTGAAAAGAGATGCAGCTTGTTTTCATAGAAAGAAGACAGCTTTCATTTAAAAATTCTGGATGTTTTGGAGAGTCCCTCAAGATACTGTTTTCTAGAGTCAGATGGTGGAAAGGGAAAAGACCTGATTCTTTGAATAAATTGAAAGAAGCTGTTGAGTTTGAATTGCCAGCATATGTCGAGGAATGAAACGCGCTGGAGAATTGTAGACTTGTGTTGCTCTGTGATGGAGTTTACAGGTCTGCCTATATGAGCAGTCAGGGTTTTGACAGGTAAAGAGGGAAGGTTTCTTAGCAAAGAGAAGTTAATAGGGCCTCTCTCTGGAGGCCTTTAAGGGCACCTCTCCTGCTTGGCAATACAGACAAAATCAGGCGCTTAGTTTAGGAGGACAGTTTCACAGGTCACCTAGAATTTAGATTCAGTGCAGGTGCTTAAGTTAGGAATGTTGGATCGCAGCCAAAACTCTTTCTTGGTTGGTTTAAATTGAGGGAAGTTACAAAGGCATTAGAGCTCAGCCTGTAGAAAATTGTTTTGTGTGCATAACCTTTTCAACCCTGTGATCATCTTAGTCTCCTCTCTTTGTTCCTCTTCCTCATTTCCATCACCCAGGGATGGAGGTTGAAGACTGGAGATTACAAATTCACAATCTTAATGGTGAAATCTTATTTGGCTAGTTACTTTTCTGCATTATTATCTTGGACTTGGAAGATGGGAGGGTGATTTTTTCTTTGCAGTTATTGTCCTCCAGTGTTCACCAGCTCTGGCTGAAGTTGTGGATCGCACATGTAAATATTTGCTCCACAAAATTCCAGGATGCACACATTGCTGCTGCTGTTAAATATTTGATAGAACTGAATTTGTCATTGGAGCAGAAGTGTTAAAACTGTTCTAAGCAGGGGCTTTGTTTTCCGTGTGCTGTTACAAAGTATGGTATACGTTTACATGGTATGTAAATAGAAGATGAATAGTGATAACTACAATCACAACAAATAATGGCACTTGTCCAGCAGGGAATTACATTTTATTACTGACTCAGTGCTGTGTTGGTGAAATAATCTCTGCTAACATTTTTGTAGGAGCCTTATGTTCAAAACCTTTGCTTTTTAAATTTATTCTCTTAGCTCTTGCTGTGTCCATTGAAGAGTATTACTAAAGAGTGTAATGGTCTCTGCATACTGATCAGAGAGTGATAACTGCTTCTTCTGTCAACCTGTGACTTAGAAAATCCATGACAAATTGGAATTTATGACTGGATATTTGTCTCCCCTGAGGTGTGGAAAATGTTTAATGGGATACTCAGGCAGCTGTCAAAGCAGTCTGTTTTACATTAAATGTTAATTTCTTTCGGCAAAACTCAAGAGGAGGAGAGAAGAGAGTTTGATGTGGGCAGTGTGTTTCATACAATTTCCAAAATACGCTCCCTTCTTCCTCCCCTCTGTAAACCCAGCAGTGAAAGAAATTCCAGCCTTGGAGAAAAAAAGGTACAGCAGTGTTACCAAATCCTTACAAGGGCACAGCAGATTCCACTCATGACCTCTAAAATATCCACATGATGACTTGCCCTGCAACCACTTCACTTCTTAGGTGCCTTATTTTGCTGGCAACACCGGTCTCTGGGGAGTTGGATTCTGATTATCTCCCACTACTACCTGAATAGACCGTAGGGTAAGACATTTCTCACCAGAAGAAATAAGTTTGTCTCATCCCTTCCAGAACACAAATGTCACTAGATGTGATTCAAAAGGAAACTACCTGGGATTACTCAGTTTCCTCTGTGAGTGAGCTTGGTGCACAGAGAGCAGAAAGTAGCGGTCTGAATCTGTTGGTGAAGTCGGTGTTCCCTCCTTGAGTTTCAGAGAGGTGCGACTCTGTTCATATTACTGTGTCTTTTTCCTTCACTTCAGTTTGGGCCAGGCTGACAATGAGTAAACTCACTGGGAAATGTAGTAGAGGCTCTTCTGTTAGACTGATAGGGAGCAATTTCATTTGGTAGTAGAGTTTATCCTAGTAGCAAGGGATGTCTGTGCTAATCTTCTGAGATGTAGCCAGCTGCAATGCACAGGAGAACACAGGTATAGTCTGTCCAACTATACGTATGCAGTTTATTTGCTATTCAGTGTAGGGCAAATTTTCTAAGTGCCTGAGCTTCACTACTGCAAAAGAAAAATGCTTGCCTCTTATTACTAAGCTCTTTCATTTGTATAGGATGTCATGAGAGCAGTTGCAGGCTGTTTCACATGCCTCTGGCTAACTGCCAAAGAAGATACTGTTAATCTCCACTGAAAGACCTAGTGATGTCCCCAAATTAATTTTTGCAGATACACGCTGCACTCTGGAGAGACGCCATAGTTTGTGTTAAGCAGACCACAGCCCAGAAAGGTGGCTACCTTGTGCAGAGATCTACTTGCTCTCATGCATCAGTATTACCTTGAGACCATGATTATTGCTAGAGGTGGCTGAAAGAAAAATAACATATCTACTTGATTCTGCCAGAGTACATTTCCAAAGAAACTATATAAGAGGAAAGATAGGATGTATTGTTCAACTCTGCCTAATACTATGATTCCAGATTCCACCTTCCACATGTCATCTGGTCAGCAGAACTGAAAACCAGAATTGAAAACCCTGACAGCCATGCTATAGATCAATGTTTTATGGAACTGCTTATTAGCTAGCATGGCATAACTTAGCCAGGGTATTCCTCCTGCTAGCAGACCAGTCCTCCTGAAGTACTTACTAGAGTAGTGGTCTCAAGCTCTGTCTGGGAGGCTTTAATTTTACTATGGTAGTGTTGGAAGATTCTGGGGAATGAAGAAGACTTAAATGGCTTCTTGTGGCTTTTCCTCCTCCTTCTGACTGATGTTGGCTGATAAGGAAGATGAGAAAGAAGGAGGCTCCCTGCCACTGGGCAGGACTTGCTCAAATACCTCACCCAGGCTTACCACAACCCTTATGGATGGACAGGCTGCCTACCTTGACGCAGCTGTAGAAGAAGTCCGAGTGCCAGATCTCCCCTTGCTGTGTAATCCAGGATGCTTCCCATTTGCAGGGTAGTTGCTCTGGCCAAGAGCAGTCTAAGAGGTGCCTCTTCTCTCCCCCTGCAACACGAGGCCTTTTGGGTACGTGGACCTTTTGTGTATATACACAGTTAGGGCAATGCAGCTGGCAAGCCAAATGCATGACTTCAAGGTTATGCCCAGTGTGCAGGATTTATGCTGTGCAGGCTTGGTTTTAGCAACCACAGATATTGAGAGCAATTAAGTTCATTAAAAGCAGAACAATTTGTTTCACTTCACGTAGTTTGGGAGGCAAACTGGTTTTCACGGCTTACCTTCAGCTTCAGTGTTTTCACTTGGTAGTTGGCACTAATGCAACTATGTTAGTGGTCAGTTATGTTTGTACCCAGAAGAGGTCCGCAGCAGAAACACAATCTGAACCCTGCTGCTACCCTGCAGCAATACACTCTGCCTGACCTTATCTCGCCAGGATGTGGAAGCAAGACAGTGGGAGTCTCCACACACTGGGCCGGGGAGAGTGCATTTCAGTGAATGGCATAATCATCCAGTGAGGAGCTGACTCGATGCTAAAAGCCAGGACACTGACCTCTTACTGATAACTTCGTGTAGGTATGGGTAGTAGCTTCATCTGATGTATGTCAAGCACAAAAGTTGACCTGCACCCAAAATGCAGCCACAATGCAAATATGCGAAAGACAGTAGTTTATAGCTTCTCCTAGGTAGGTACTTGTGGTAGTTTGGAGGGGTAGAGGAGGTGCAGAGGGCATAACAGTGACATCCCGTTCCAGTAGTTTGAGTAGCCCTAATATTGAGCTCAACTGAGGTAATGTGCATATACAAATGCATCTTTGATTCTGAAAGATTTAATAAAGCAAGCCTTAGATTTTGTTTGAGGAAGATGATCTGCATGTTTGTGAGTGAAGTGGTTTAATCTTTGCTGCATGCCCAGGAAGTGAGAACAAGGGGAGTTCAGACTAAGTTTTCAGTGCATGCAAGATGCAAGCTGAGGGAAACAACTTGGTCTCTTTTACTATTTCTAGGATACAGTTAAACAGCCTGTTGATAGAAAGCTGCTAGCTACCCAGCTAATGGGGTGTTCTGTCCTTGGACTGCTGAGGATATCTAACCCTTATGAGCTGGCAAACTACCACCTAGTTCTTTGCACCAACTGGAGCAATGTTTTATTCCATTTCAAGAGTGTTGCAGGTAAAGATCATAGAATCATAGAATGGTTTATGTTGGAAGAGACCTTAAAGATCATCTAGTTCCAAGCCCCCCGGTAGGGGCAGGGACATCTTCCACTAGACCAGGTTGCTCAAAGCCTCATTCAACCTGGCCTTGAACACTTCCAGGGAGGGGGCCTCCACAGCTTCCCTGGGGAATTTGTTCCAGTGCCTCACCACCATCATAGTGAAAAATTTTTTCCTAATGTCTATTCTAAGTCTACCTTCTTCTAGTTTAAAGCCATTTCCTCTCGTTCTATCACTACATGCCCTTGTAAAAAGTCCCTCTCCAGCCTTCTTGTAGGCGCCCGTCAGATACTGGAAGGAAGGCTATGGTCAGCCTACATCCTTAAGGCCATGTTGTGTGGTCAAAGGACAGTCTTGAACTGGCAAGGCATACGTTTTCAGGGGCAAGGTATGCATTTTAGGGGTAGGAAACATGCCATCTCCTCTGCTATTTTATTACAATTTTATTCTTGTCTGATCACAATTTCTCTAGAGTGACAAATAGGCCAGTCTCTCCAGTGCAGCGGCCAACATTTGCATCATGCCCAGTCATTTCATAAACCCAGACTCTGCTGGAGATTTGTTATAATAGGCATGGAGGTCACTTGTTTTGTTTTTATGTTCTGGTTGCCTGGAAATACTGACCTACTTCAAGGAAGACTTTAAATATTTGACTGACAACTGCACTCCGGTTCTTATATATCTGTGCTGCTATTATATTAACACAGGGTGTTAACACTATTGCAGAATATTTTGTATTTCTGTATTTTTAATGGAGGTTTTAGTTTTGACCTTTTGGAGAGAAAGTCCATTGTGAAGTGACAGTATTTGCAACCACAGCTCATTACCTTTATATGTTATCTTATGCTTGCTAGGCTTTTTCTAGGTTGCACAACCATATACCTATATGCTTACCCCTTGTCTATTCGCCTTCCTGCCTTCCAGTAACACATATGCTTGTTCTGGCTGTGTTAGCTGATTTTGTTTGTTCACTAACAAGTTGTTGTGAAATCTCCCAAAATATTGAGGCTAACACACTCAGTGCTGAACAGCAGTTACCTAAATACAACTGTGGGCATGTTCAGGATCTCTCAAAATCCAGACAGGGAGTAAGATGCCTCAGAAGAGATACCAGTGGTCAAATTGTAGCAGGCTGATTTAGTAGACAAACCCTTAAAGATGCAGGAAGTTCAATAAGTGCATTAGAGAGACATAATCTATTTGGGGCAAAAGCAGATTATGAGAAATCAAATCTAATTCACCCAAGTCTGATCTTGCAGTTGTAGTGCATTATTTTTTGTGTAGGTCTACGCTTAAATTTTTTGGGTTCGGATGCTTTCTGTACTTTCTTTTGCTCCCTTTTTAGAATTCCCATGTTCTCATTGTCAGCTTCCCCTTGCTATAATTCCCTCTTTGCTGTATACCTGCAACACTGAAACAAAAGCTTGATCTTGTACAGTTTACCAGAATAAAGACATATATTGTTTTTGTCTGCACGCTTGAGAGCATTTTGATCTTCCTTCCTTCACTATCATATGTTCATATTTTATCAGAGGTGCTTGGATAGCGGTGCCTGTCTCCTGATAGAGATGTTGATTTGCTTCTTAACTCTTCTGCCTATGCCATTAGTTGTCTTCCCTGTAAACAGTAGTGAGCTGCTGATTGTAGCTGGCTGGCAGGAAACCCTCTCAAGTGCTAATTAGGTTCTCTTTGACCTGACAAGGGTATTTCCTGAAGGAGTTTGCCAGGTTCTTTCTGGGACATGAGGTGAGATTTATTTCATATTGCTTTTAGCTAAAAGGTATGTGTCCAGTCTGACCAAGTCATCTACACTTGTGCCACAATCAGTGTAGACCATTGAACGGTTTGAGGAGGAGGGGGAAAGTTTTTCCAGTTTTTTTGAGACACTTACCTTTGGTTAATTTGAATCAGGAGGTCCTTACCTCTCTCCAGTGATGATACAGGTGAAGCTGAACTAGACGACTTGCTTATACTGCTCAGTTCAGGTAAAATGAATCTCGTTAGTAAAACCAGAGGGACTAGATTTTAATTTCCGTTAATGCTCCATATGATTTTTGGACTGTAGAAGATTAGCCTGTCCTGCTCAATATATTTAATGATTTATTTAAGAACTACGCTTTGGAATCACAGATACAAGTATGTTCACCTGTCAGGTGAAGGGGATAACGCAGTATCCACTGCTTCATCTCCTGCCACATTCTGCCTTCAGCATTAGCCATTAACATATTGTTCATACTTGTGAAATTTATAGCATTTATCTCAGTGCTGAGAAACAATGTAAGAGATGAGTTGTTATCAGTAAATAATTTTCTGGTTTGAATAACTGATTATGTTTGCATTTCTGTGGAGTTTTTCAGGCTGCCCACGTAATGAGAGGAGTCTTGGTATTTTTGGATGTTATTTGCTCTTTAACCTCAGATGCAGCCTTTGGGAAGGAGCGTTGAAAGTTCTGTTCATCTGATTGCAGCATTTGATACTCTGCTCTTCCTGATTGTTCAGGCTTAAACATACTGTCTCCTATTGGGTTTTTCTTATGTATGTCTCTCATTTATTTTCAGCGCAGTTCCCTGTGTCTGTCTGCTTTTTGTGAAGGGATCATGGTTGTGTGTGGGAGCTCCTATTTCTGTCAGATCCTGTGGGAGCTTTCCAAAATGTAAGTTCAAGAGAAAAGCTGTACCACAGCTGAGCCAACCATCAGTCTAGTGTTGCTGATGTTTAATCTGGTGCACCCATTTTCTAGGAGTCCAATTTAAAGCCCATAACAGCCCTTGTCATGGAACGAACAATCCATGATATCCTCTCAATTTGAGGAATACCACAGTGGACTTTTATTATTTAAGTCCTACCGTGTTATATAATAAACTTGACTTATTCACAGTGAAATAGCTTTTCTTCCTGGAGTGGGACGTCTGCCAGCTCATGCCAGAAAAACGTGTGTAAGACCTGTAAAACCCATCTGCCGAAGATTATTGCAGCGTAGGATCCCCAGCCTGACAACGTATTGCTATACGTAGAGCTAACAAAGCTAGCACTGAAATGTACTCTAGGATGAAAAGTCAACAACCGGTGGATTCTGTGTATTTGCCAAGTGTTTGGCTGTTGATGTGGTTTTTATTTTGGGGTTTTTTTTGTGTTTGGTTTTTCTTCCAGTTAATAAGCCAGGTAGAAATTATCCATTATTACCCCAGTTTCAAAACTGTTAAAGAATCATCACCAATCTCACTAAAGATAAAATGCATAAGAAAAATTAAGTCCAAAACATTCATTCCTTTTTCAGACAAAAGTACTTAAGAACCATCTAGCATGATAAAGACAGAAATAGTGTCTTTTAAGCACATAGTGTCTCTACCTTTTGAAGCCTTTGTTCAGCATTTTAGTGTAAGATTTCTCTAAAATTCCCCATGGTTATTCTAAATTCAATCCTCCTTGGAATGCAGGGAGCAGAAGAGAAGGAAGAGAGTTCCTGAGTTTATTTTCAATGGCGTTTGGTTTGGCTTGGAGGATTTTTTTATTGCTAATTTGGTCTTTGCATATTAATTCATCCTCTGCTGCTCCTAAATTGGAAACTTTCCATTTTACATCTGGCAATCTTGTCCTCAGTTGTTTAACCTTTATGCTTTATCACTAGAAATAGCTGTTTTGTCCAGCCTCTTAGTCATAATAACATTCCCTTCAGCAACTTCTGGAATGGTTTTTGGGTTTGTTTTTTTTTTTTTTTTTTTTTTTTTTTTTTTTTTTTTTTTTTTTTTAACCACTTTCCATATTTACAGAAAGCATGTCTGAGTTGATGGTGCTGCACCGTACCAAAAAGTTTTAAGCAAGAAAAATACAATACTTGTTCTTTACTCATTACCACTGGAAGAAAGTTTAGAAACACAACCACATCTACACAAGTGGTTAAGACCAATGGTGCCTTGGCCCACCTAGTCGAGCAGTATTCAAACTGCATGCAAACCCGATTGCTGGTTGTGTGGGAGCAAAGTTCTTACTTTTCTAGTTACTGAATATGCATCCAGACGTCCAGCACTTCTGTGGGATGTCTCTTCATCCATGTCTAACTCTTTTCTGACCTGCTTTTGTAACTCATTAGTTCCAAATAAATTCCACAGCCGTTTGTTCCACAGAGGTCATACACAATATGAAAATATCGTCTGCAAAGGAAGGATCCCCAGTCAGTGTTCCCTGTAAATTTTATTACTGTGCTACACACCTGTACATATTTAGTGGGAGCGCTAAGCTGGTATGCAGTGGGAAACTATGAGCCTATTTAGAAAGCTTAGTCTTTTCATCTTTTTTGCCCAAGTATAACTCAAATAAGAAGCAAAGCCCAGAAAAAGAGAGATTTTTGTGTGTGTGTGTGACTTTTTACACAGTCAATTATATGAACGCCAGTCCTTAAAACTCTCAACTGTAAAAAGTATGTTCATGCGGCACACATCCAGGATGAAGCAGGGTTGTCCCAGCTGGTATATCTAAACACCTTCAGAGCACCATGCAGAGGTGCTTGCTGGTCTGGGACCAGTATGGGCCATTACTGCTGTGCTGTCTCTTGGCAGGGTTTGTCAGCTCAAACACGGCTACGTTCACATGACTAACAGTTTTCTGTTTGTGGATGGGGCACAGCTGGTGGGAGTTTGGGACCCTGCACCCTGCTCCTAATTTGTTGTCCTTAGACTGAAAAAAGCCAGTAAGAACGTTCAGTAACTGCAGATGCAAATTGCATGACAACGCTTAATTTTGGGGAGTTATTTCAGTTTAACTGTGACCAAATGGATGGTAAACCATGATTCTCAATACTGGCAGTTAATGCAGCAGTGTTTCCTGAGTAACTTTGGATGAGGAAGTAAATTGTAAAAAATAGAACCCTGTCAAAACACCTTTTTTTTTGAGAGACATGTATATAATAGGTGTGATTTATCACATCAGCACAGATCAAATTACCAGAAGACTCATGATTCAGAGTTGAAAAGCAAATTAAACAAGCTGGATTTAGGCTTAAGATATTCAAGTGAAGCAGATGTTTTATCAAGTGGTACTGCAAGTTGTTACTGTATCTCTGCCATCTGAATCCATTTTTACTGAGAACTTAAGTGAAAAAGATGCATTTTAATTCTTAGGAAGGGAGCATGACATTCTTAGGAGTTTTCCAAAGCTTCAAAAAAGTAACCTGTCAGTGCCACAGCAGCATAGGCAGTTCATGTTCCAGAGTAATGTTTATCCTGCTTGAAGTCACCAGGAGAACTCTCTCTGAGCCATGAGTTTTCCCCTGGCTTTCTAAAATAAGACCCTTCTTGCAAGTCGGACCTTCTTGTGGTCAATATGATGCCCTCCATGTGATGTAGGGGATCACCTCCCATCGTCTTAAACTTCACTGGCTTTCATATTTGATGTCTTGTCTGCATCTGTCCCTGTCATGAGGGCAATCTGTTGATTTGTGTAGGGAAATCAAAGGCACACTTATGCTGCCGAGCAATGAGGTCTGTGTTGGCACTGCGGCAGGCTGGTGTGTCGGTATGGGCAGAGCCCAATGCAGCATTACTCAGATTAGTGGCTCCAAGCTGCTCTGTAAGGCTTGTTAGCTAGTCTGCCTGAGGCACGTAATGCTTCGTTACAGTCATGCTACTTTGAGAGGAAAGCTGGCTGTACTGCAGTTGGTTCGAATGTCTCCAACTTGAGTTTCAATATTATTTTGCACCTTGGAGGACTCTGTGAGCCTGCTTTACATACACGTTCTAATCCAGAAGAAATATTGAGGTTAAAATGTTTACAGCTGTAGGTAGCACCATCAAATGTTCAGTCCTTGGACTGGGAAAGTCTTAAAAAGATGATTTGGAACTTAGTCTTAAAATGTGTAAGAGTGGAGTCATAGCTGTTTCTCTGTAAGGAAGCAGAGGGCGTTTTGTAAACATCGGTCGGTTTGCTTTACAACAGGGCGGGTAGAAGCATAAACTGGCCTGGGTGACAGTTTTGCTGTCTTGTCAAGAGAAAGTGTGACTTCATACTTAGCAAGTTAGCAGTTTGTATGCTGGGACAGCTGTCTCTTTTGCATAGCTGTGCTGTTTATCAACAAACCTCTGCATAATAGACACTGAACAGCCACCGAATGGGTAGCCATTACAAAAGCAGAGGTAGGTCTTTTTCCACAGGCCTCTGAAGAGTCCAGAAACTGATGGCCAAAATAATCACAGTGTTCTCATGGTACTGAAAGCAGGCAACACATGATAGCTGAGAATGTGGAAATCCAGTCTTTTCACCATGACCTGGGGTTATGCTTTGTCCAGATCAAACTTTTGGTCTTGGTTTTACATTTCCAGGAGAGGTGCTTTTCTTCTGAAGTTGTGCTTTCACGGATCATGGAATCATGGAATTTTCAGAGTTGGAAGGGACCTCTAGAGATCATTTAGTCCAACTCCCCTGCCAAAGCAGGATTGCCTAGAGCACATTACTCAGGACTGCATCCAGGCGGGTCTTGAAAATCTCCAGAGAAGGGGACTCCACAACCTCCCTGGGCAGCCTGTTCCAGTGCTCTGTCACCCTAACTGTAAAGAAGTTTTTCCGTATATTTGAACGGAACTTCCTATGTTCCAACTTGTGCCTGTTGGCCCTCATTCTGTCATTGGGAACCACTGAAGAGAGTCTGGCTCCATCCTCTTTCAACCTACCCTTTAGATACTTGTATGCCATAATAAGGTCTCTCCTCAGCCTTCTCTTCTCCAGGCTAGAGTCCCAGCTCTCTCAGCCTTTCCTCATAAGGGAGATGCTCCAATCCCTCAGTCATCTTAGTTGCCCTACGCTGGACTCTCTCCAGCAGTTCCCTGTCCCTCTTGAACTGGGGAGCCCAGAACTGGACACAGTATTCCAGTTGTGGCCTCACCAGTGCAGAGTAGAGGGGAGAATGACGTCCCTCGACCTACTGGCCACACTCTTCCCTATGCAGCCCAGGATTCCATTGGCTTTGAACTCTCCTGGCGCAGAGATGGATGACGGTTGACAGTTGACAAAGAGATCAGGCTGCAAGGGTAGTACAGGCGGTCCTTAATTCAGCCTGCTAGGAGAGGGAAGAACAGAGATAGACTTCATGGATCAGTAGCACTGGCTCTGTCTCTTGTTTCAAGTTATTAAAGTAACACTTCAGTGGTTTTTTTAAAAGGCATTTTCCTAAATGCTCTCTAATGTCCATAATAATTTTAGGTGCTGGGAAGTAAATATTTTTCGTCTACCAGTGTGTTTTCATTTTTTTTTCCCACTTGGCAAGCAGTGGTATTTAGGGGGTTTGTGTTTTGTTTTGGTTATTCATCTACAATATTTAGGATGAAGTAGAAATAAGCTTTGCTACCAACACCTTGCAGATATATACACACAAAATACTTGAACTTGTCAAAACAAGTTATTTTTTGCATCAGCATTCTTGAGTTTATTTTCTGCTTGCATGTTTTCAGAAAAAGAGTGCTTCTTACCAGCTGCTGTGGACAAAACATTGTGTCTGCAAGATCGACAAACTGATGGCTTTTTAGTTAGTACTGTAGAGGTCAGGTATGGGAGAGACAGTTGGAGAAAAATAGGCAAAATTTGATTATTAGAAGGCCACTTAAGATAAGACCAATGTTAAGATAAATTAGAAAATAGGGCAAAAGACAAGTGTGGTTCTGACCTCTATTGCCAGAAAAAAACACTGTTAGTGTTTATAACTGGACCTTGAAATGAGCCCTGGGAGGAGACTGGGGCTCGGTGATGGTTTTGATTTACATCCAGCCCTTGATTATTTTTTTTTGATGGACAGTTTTCTATATCATGACAGACTAATTTTGCTTCACAAGCACATGAACTCTCGCTGTAGCAAGATGGGAGCATCACGTGTAAGAGAAAGTCAGCAGTCCCAAGGCAAGCTGTATCATCCCAAGTCAGGGCTTTAAGGGTGCTGGTGAATGAAGATGTGCTTACTGTATCCTTCCTGTTTGTCCAGAGCACTGTTAAATATCTCATCTACGCTAGAATTGTGTTCCCTCCTCCCTCCTTTTTTCTTCTCTTCTTTGATCTTGTGTCTTGTTGAATTGCTGAAAGGCCTTCATGCATTTTGGGAAGGAGGATGGTGTTGAATCTTAAGCACACTTACTGGGAGTGGGCAGATCTCCACTAGGGTCTTCAACCGGATCTTGAGCAAATTGCATAACCCTTTCTGTGCGTCAAAGTCACAGTCTACAAAATGGGAACAGCATGATTTATCTCACAGGGTTTTTGAGGTTTGAACTGGGACTTTTAAAAGAGATCTTTGTTGTGATTTGCTTCCCCTTAAAACTGAATTGGAGTTCAGTGTTTTGGTTTTCTCATTTTGGGGATTTTCAAAGCAGCTTTCTTATGTGGAAAAGCTTTTTTTTTTTTTTTTTTTTTTTTCCTTGGATTTGGGGGTTATTAGTGATCTGATTTCAAAATCTCTTTAAATGGAGTAAAAAATAGGTTATGGGAAAACTATGGTTCCAGTTATAAAGAAATCTGTATCTACCATCCGTAAGGATCCAATTAGTCCCAACACTACTGTGGTAAATGGATTACTCTACTTTTTCCATGATTCTCAGGGAAACTGAAAAAAGGTGGGTATTTAGTGATGACAAAGCAAAATGTTTGGAGGTGCCATGGCCAGAAATAACCACTCTCAGAAATGCCTCTTTACTGAAAAAATGTTACTGCCTGATAACAGTTGTCAAATGGTAGAGATGGAAGAATTTAGAAGGAATGGAACAACGCAGAATAAAAATGTATGTACAGTTACAAATTATGGGCAGAAAGAGAGAATATTGCAAGTTCTCCATTGTGTTCCTTAGCTACAAATAATCCTGTGAAATATTTGTTCCAAAGGTCAAATAAAAAAAAGACTTCAAAGCAAAAAAGGGTAATACAGAAACTGTCTCTAGCAGGTTTGTTCTGAAAATGTTTCAGAAGGTGAGAAACTTTTCTTGTGGAACAGTCTCACAGGTTTTTGCTGTAGATATTGTTCTGCAAGCACCTAGACTTTAAGGTCACTTGTGTCATCAGACTAAAAATGGGATGTGTGTTTTTGGAAAACTTGTTTGGAGGAGTGCTGATGAGTGAGGGAAACATTAATTCCAATCTGTGTTCACTTACCTTCCCTAGGACTGGACTGCAACAGTTGAAACAGTTTTTCCTCCTGAAAGAGGACAGATTTAGAGTGGATATTAAGAAGAAATTTTTTACTCTGAGGGTGGTGAGGCACTGGAACAAATTGCCCAGAGGAGTTGTGGAGGCCCCATCCCTGGAAGTGTTCAAGATTGGGTTGGATGGAGCTTTGAGCAACCTGATCTAATGAAAGATGTCCCTGCCCATCACAGGGAGGGTTGGACTAGGTGATCTTTGAAGGTCCCTTCCAGCCAAAACCATTCTGTGATTCTATGCAGCAGAATAAAGAACTGCCACATGAACATCGAATCAGAGGGAAAGCTGGGATTTCCAGAAAGGGTGAGAGTCAGGCATTAATTACCCTCTGTATTCACCAGCCAAATTTCCTTTAAAGTGCTGAAGTTGCTTGGTGTTCTCTGAAATCATCTAGAGCAGCATAAGATTTGTCTTGCTTGGCTTCAGCTATTTGGATATTAGGCATTCAGTCCCACCAAACTCTTAGACCTCCTCACTAGCCTTGCCAGAAAGACAGGCATTTCCAGAGAACTGTTTATCCCATCCATCTTCTGCTGGGAAGAATCACCCACCAGAATTGCCTTCATCCCCCTTGCCATCTGCTGTGGAGACACCTAGGCAAGTAGAGAAGATGACATTCCTCACATCTGGACAGCTGAAATAAGGTGAAATGAAAACATTGTCTCACCAGGAGGGTGGATGTGGATGTGTGTAAAGGTGGTCTTAACAGGAAAATATTGTGCCTTTGTAGTGACAGGAAGATAATTCAATCATACTAACAGGCCCGTCACCTGCTTGTTTGACTTTGTAAATATGAAATAAATTTTAGCCTAAATGTTACCAAGTTTTAGGCCTAATTACTGCTATTCTATTGCTTTAAACAAGCCAGGGATGTGCTCTCTCAGAAGCAGCTCTTCTCATCCTGCTGTGTGTATCACTAAGCTGTGCATCAGCACCAAATCTTGTGCTCCGTTATAGGCCCAATTTTGTCAAAACTCCTGTAATTTTGTTAGTGCACCTGCTGTTTTTCTAACAATTGTCGTGCTTCGTTTCTCACCGGAGAGACTTTGCTTTTCCTGTCAAGTGTGATTGAAGCTAGCAAACCCAGCAGCAAGCCAGAAGACCGGACCCAGGCAGTCCCCAGCCCTGCGCCAGCACGGTGCCAAGGGAGCCCTCTAATGTCAACCTCCCGTTGCCAGCGGATGGAGCCTTTCTGCCCCTGCACCTCAGCCACTGCTCTCACCCAAGAAACACAGGCTTTCAAAAGCTGTGGGCGTATCTGAGTCCACTCAGATCTACTGCCAAAACAAAGATGTTAGGTTAACCCCTTATGGTATCCTTATAAAAAATTATTTCGGAGAACTTCTTACATTTCCTGGATAGTACTCAGGTTTTCTTATATAAAGTGGGATATCAAAATGCTATTTATGGTCATCCCTAATTAAGTGCTAAAGTCTTTCTGGCAAAGACTTTGGTGATGCTACGGGATGCATTCCCCTAACAGATATATAGGCATGTAAAATGCTTTTCCATTGTCAATAGCATTGACATCTTTGCAGAATGGTATCCTCCACAAAATGGGGGAATGTCTGAAAATGTTATGTACTTCTAAGAGTCTGCCTGTTGCCCACGTTGTCCTCTGTACCTCTATAATAATTTTGTAAACATTAGGCCATTTCGCACAATACAAATGTTCTGCTTTATGTAGAAGGGAATGAGAGATTGCTCAAGAGTTGATGTAGACACATTGTTTTGTGAAGAAATACAGAAATGGAAAATTTACATCCAGTATGATTTTCTCTGGATTCTTTTAGTGGTAGTCGCACATCTCTGTGCCTCTTTCCCAGCCTTCAGTTTTCTTCTGTTTTGTTCTTCGCGGGGCAGGGTGAAGGAGGGCAAGTTTATAAATAAGATGGAAAAAGATGGAGCAGTTTTATTTTTCAGAACATAATATGCATGTTATTCACTGACCCAGAAAAATGAGCCACATGTACAAGATTTACACTTTAAAAATGAAGGAAGTCTTTCCTACCAGGCCTATAGAAGAGCTTTGGACTACAGCAGTTCAGGTATAGGAGTGAATGCTGTGACTCAGCAGTGTTGGAGTCTGTTCTGTTCCCCAGCTCTGACACTCTGCCCGTGTGCTCTTGGATATTTTCTCCTGAAGTGCACCCAGAAGTAGTTTTCCACCTGCATCAACAAATCCCCGGAGATGCGGGGGGGCATTATGCATTGGTTCTGTGAAAGGTAAAAACAAGCTTGTTGTCAGTAGGCTTAAAATGCTGGATCTGTACTTCACTAGAAAAATGTTTGCATGTAAAAAATAAGACAAACCTCAAAAACCTCTGCTATCGCTTATTCAAAGTGAAATGGTAAATTTTCTGATGTCTAGTGTTTGGGACTGAAGCCTGCTTCAAACTATAATGATTACAAGACAGTCTGCTTATTTGAACCTATCCAGTCCAGCTATTTTGATCCATCCCAGCTGACTTGTTGCCCCAGCACCTTTTTTGTGCAATTTTTGAACATTACAAGTGGACAAAATCTAATGTAGTGCACTCTACTGAAAAAAAAAATAATAAAAGTACTCAATCATTCTGTTACCACACTTACTGCTGTCACCCCATTGTTTATTTCCAGACCGTGCGATGATGAACAAAAAGGTTTTTGGTGTTTCTTCGGGGTGAGGAGCTGTACGTTTATTCTATAAATACAACCTGAGCAGGCTTGTAGGAAGGGCTGAGGTTTATGTTTTCTTTAAGGAGGGCTGTGCAACATGCCTTAAATAGAGACATCCTTACTCATCAGGTAAGGATGATGAGTAAAGCCTCTTTTCTCCAAAGAGTACTTAATTGCTTTCTCTTGGGGAGGGGATGAAAGACACCAAACAAACAAACAGAAAATGGAAATGTTCCAACTATCTATAAAACTTTTGTTTTCACACTGTGCTTCAATCTCATTACAGCTTTTGAGGAATAACAGTGATAGTCAGACATTCCTCAGATGGGAAGTGATTAGGGTGTGAATTGCTGTAGAGAAGCACTATATCCAGTAATAACACTGCAGGTGTTTTGAAAGAAAGCTGCTCTAACCTTTCAGATTGCAGAGGCATCCCAGAAATTCTAAGAATCACAATCTAGAAATGCTTAATTTCACTATTGCATTCCTAATTAAGAGGGGTGGGGGGGAAGGTGTGTGAGGAACCTGAATTTTGAAAGATGTTCATCTACAAATTAGCAGCTTCCTACTTCTGATCTGTCACTAAGAAATAAGAAGGTCATTCACGTGTAGTTTCAGGACCTCCAAGCCTGGACCCAGTGTTGCTAGCATTTATGGGCACTCCAGGTACAAAAAACTTAGGCTTTGATCAAAGCCTAAAAAAATTAAAGGCATTGCACCATAGAAAATAGATTACAGTTAGTGATACCAAGGTAATTGTTGTCTGATAATTATGTTGTCTTCATGGCACAGGACACAATTTCTTTAAAAGATTTCTACATCAAATTGCTGCTTGATGCACAAAATCTCATCTTAAAGATTTCATCTGAATGCAAATCCACCACATCCATTTTGAAATTGTCCTGATGCTACAGGGGAAAACTTACACATCCTTTTCCATCTGAACTTCATTTAGATTTAGTTCTTAGCCAGTGAATGTTGTTCTTTCCTTGCCTGATCACCTCTCTGAGAAAGCCTTGCCTTGAGTAGCTGTTTACAACTTTTGACCAGGTCACTTCTCATCCTTCTGTTTCTTAATTAATTAAATCAACCCATGGTATAAAAAACCAGTATTATCCTTGTCATTCATGGTATACCTTGAGCTCAAGATACATAGCTGTACATTATCTATTCAGTTTACCAAGCAAAGTTCTTTGTGTAAGTGTTAATCCATTCTTGACAACCCAAATTATGAATAGCATCAAAAGAATCTAGGGTCTTCTCCTACTTGGACAAAATAGCACAAGTCCCATTAGTTCTAATGGATGCAAAATTACTTCCCTCTTTTTGCATGGTAAAAGTGTAAGAATCAGAAGTAATGTGGACAGACTAAATAAAATTAATCTATTTGTCATATTTTCAGGCCATAGATTACATGTTGCTTTACTACTTTAGCAAAGTATTCTGTTTTTCACTACTCGCTAGGGACTATCTTTTGCCTTTAGTTTTCATGTAAATCTGCTCTTAATTTGCAGTGTTAAACATTGTACAAGATACTCTGAGCATAGCGAGAATTAAACCCATTCCCACCCATTCTAGCATGGGAGCGTAGGGGTTAGTTCAGAGCCTTTTGCTTGGCAGAAATCTGAACGCACCAGAGATCTGTTCCAAATCACACGGAAATCACTGCAAAAAACCTCAGTGACTTCAGTGAGTTTGGGATAAAGCACTGAGACTTTCCGGGAAGGAAAAAAAATGGCAAATATTTCTAATTGTAAGTAATTTTAAAGCAGACCGCTTTGTTCTCCAAAATCACTTTTAAGGAGCTGCTAGAGACTAAAAACATGTATAATTTGATTAGTTTGATGTCTAGGATATTTTTTTTCCTGCTTACTCTTTTTAGCTGATGGGAAAAAACAGGTATTTTCTTCCAAGCTTACCTCAGATTGATCACAGATAAATTAAAGAGCTTTGATGTCTGTCTGCCAGCAAAGCATACTTACTGATCTAATAACAAATATAAGTGTTCTTGGAAAAAAACTCTCGGGCGTATACTGAAATTTCATGTTTGTTTTTCTCCCCTTTTTTGAATAATAAAGAAATGAAGCCCATTTATTTTTATTTTTTTTAGGAATGTTTCCTCAAGCTGATTGTTCTGCTTTAGCTAAGCACACAATCTATGGCAGAAAGGATAAACAAGTACAGCTTTGTACTGGGTCCAGAACAAGAAACCCTACGTTCAAAACTCTTAACATAAAAGCTGCTGAGAACTTAACCTGACTTAAGCTGCTGTTGCTTGGCTTTTGTCGCATGTAAGGCTTACGGATACCAGGCCTATTTGCACTTATAGTTGCCAACATTAAGAAAGAATATATAGAGATGAGAAAATTCTCTTTTTTTTGTCCTAAGATTCAAGGGTAAAAGATCAACTTTCCATTCTCCTGCTTGTTATTAGCCTTCTTTAGATGGGGGAGCTGTGAATTACAGCAGTGCCTGATGATAAGCTCCTACGTGCTCTTTTAACTGGTTGTATGAGGGTGCATTTTCAAATTGCTGGTGCTCAGCATATTGAAAATAAGGACACTTGCTTAGGAACTGGAAAGACATCAGTGTCAATGCCTTACTGAGCTCAGTGGGGACAGAAACTTGCCTGCCAGTAGAAGCATGGGACTGCACAGGATTCACTCTAGTGCCAGGGTCTTCATTTTCAGAAATGATGTTCCTGCGTGGCTGAGGTGGAACTGGTTCGTGGTGCCCTGTCCCTGCTACCTGTCACATGGCCTCCTTCATGAGTGCATCACACTCTGCCTTAAAGTGCCTTCGCTGCTTGTCCAGACTACTGCTCTGAGAAGGGTGTCCTACTGTACCTTTCTCCAGTCCTTAGAAATCCCATTCTTTCCAGCCTCAGTTTTTCATGGACAGTTTTATACCTACTTGTTCTTGTCCAAGGATTTCGCTTCTGGTTAAATAGCCATTCTCTTCCTCTAATGTTTGCTCTCATTGGAAGCAATCAAGTCACTCTCTGGTCTTTGCTTTGTACGCTAAGAAAACTAAGCAGAGGTAGGTGAAAAGGAATTTTTCTTTGATTTTACCTTTAGATTATTTTAAAAGCTCAAAATGAAACCAACAGCTTTTTGATGGACACAAAATGATCTTTTTTTCCCCACAATTTGATCGCTGTACACCTCGAAGCTGTTCTTCATTCTGGATGAAACACTTCTAAATTCTAAAATCATTAGGGAACAACAGTGTGAAACAAAAATTGTTTTAAACCAGAAGAACATCAAACTTCTGAAAATGGCAATCTGTCTACCATCAGGCATCTTTAAGATTCACTGCTTGCTGTGGAATAGCCCTCCCTTTAATTTTTCCTTCTAAGTTAATCCCTGTTACCCTTCTCTAATAGTTTGACACCTGTTCTCTCGGCCTGAGCCCAGGTGGCAATGCCATATACAGCAGGGCCTTGTGCCCTGGAAATAATGCTTCCCTCCCTGCCTTTGACACATCAGCCTTTTGGAGCCCTGGGCTTTGGAAGGATAAGGCATCTCTAATATTCAGTTTCTAATAAATTATCAGTTGTTTTTAAAAATGCAAACTCCTGCCTTCCAGTGTTTAAGTTCAACGGAGATTCTTGTTTTTAGTTTGTTCCAGTGGTTATTTTTGTTGGGGAAGTAACTTACCTTAAAACGTGTGCTGTGCCTAGCTGCTGAGTTAACAAAGGCTGGTTCTATTGAAAACTAGAAGCCCAAGGGTTTTTTGGTTTTGTTTTTTGGTGTTTCTTTTTTTAATTGCCTGAAGCTATCTAGTAGATTTCTGTCGTGGTGGACTCCACAACTCCTAATGAAAACCAGAACAGAACAAAGTTGTTAGGAGACACATAAACCTAATATTAGTTTGGAAGGAGTAAATATTTATCCAGGGAGAAGGAGGTGACTTATTTAAAGACTGACCTAATTTATTATTTAGGAAAACCACCTTTCAGTATCCACCCTGCAGCCAAGAATTGTCCTTCTTTTTCCTAGGGAATATTATAGTTTAAGAAATGAACCACACAACCCAGAATATACTGGCAGGCACAGTCTCCCAGAATGGAACTACTCATTAAACTCATTTATCCTCCTAAGAGACCATTCTGAAGGTATCGCAGCGCATTAGGGACAAAGCTGGATCACTGAAAGGTCATGGCTCTCAGAGACAGTAGCTGTAGTGGGAGGCACTCCAGTCAGGTTTGGGTTTGTACTACCAATTTCACAGGACGCTTGTCCATGACAGACATCTTCACTCAGCAGTTCTCTTTAATACCTCATTCTTAATCTACATGCCAAGTGAATCCCCAGAAAAAATAAGTTTTGGAGAGTGTGAAGGGGTCAGGGAGGTTGTTTTTGTTTTCCTCGTTTCGTACTTGGTTAAGGTAAAATACTGGATGAGGCAGGGGATCAGAAACATCGTAGAGTTTCTTATTTGGGGTTGGTTGATTTTTAAATTTTTGTTTTAATCTTGTGCAGACTAGTAACAATAAGGAATGTTTCATATTTGCTGATAGTGATTGAAATGTCAGATAGTTTGTGGTCCTAGCTTAGCGGGCAGTGGACAGGCCACCACAATTACTGGCGACTGTGATGCTTTCTCAGCCGAGAGGGCTTGAACAAGCTTGGAGAAAGTATTGCTTTTCTCCAGCAGAAACATCCTCTCCAACATAGAGCAGGGGACAGCAGTGTGGTTACACATCCTGTTCTAGCTGCAGCTGAGCCCTGCAGATGTGGTTACCCCCAGGACCCTCTTCCACCCCCTCAGCTGCTCAGCTTAACTGCTTTTAAGGTCACTTCCTAGCTCAGTTCAGTCAAAACTATCCGGGTGAGCACCAGCACTTCTAATAGTGGGAATGCTTCTTTTTTTTTTTTTTTTTTTAACTGACCTGACCTAAAAAGCAGCCACACCAGCAGTTGTGCCAGTAATCGGAGTGATCAGTCACCTATTACAGGAAGGCAGTGGTGAGCGGTCTGCGGTAAGCTGCAGAGGGTAACCACTCAACTGGTCTCAACAGTACTCAGGACAGGTGAAGCCATTGCAGGGTCTTCATAGAGCAGCGCAGGGAAAACATGAAGTACCAGTGTCTCTGCTGTGCTAGTGCTCGGGATGAGCCACGGGGCTATCCAGCCTTTCCCTTCCTCAAGTGTGAATGAAATACAAATTTCTATCAATGTGTGTGGATGTTTGCTGCTTGGGCATGACAGTAGTCCCAGTCTAGTAGTCTTATGTTAGTGTATTTGCTGCCCAGATGTAAAACACCTGATGGTTTTTCATTCATTTGCTCTGTCTGTGCCCACTTGTACCGCACTAAATATGCTTTCCCTCTTTCACATAAGAGTTCCCAGTATTTGTAAGGTTATCACATCTCTGCAGATGATTTCAATGCACCGTACAGCATACTTAGTTATTTTTATGTTTCCTCATAAAGACCTTTCCATGTTTGTGTTCTCTGAACTCTGCCCAGATTCTCATCCCTTTCATTCCACTGTTGAGGTCCCTGGCAATATTTCAAATTGCGGAGTGGTAAGAGGAGTAGAAATCCCTGCTAGATGATGGGATCATCTCTGTGTTTAGCTACAAATTGTGCTGACCTTCAACTGGTGTATTTCAAGATAGCATTGCCATCCACACCCTCATCTAGCGCGAGCAGGACTCGTGCTTTAGTGTGTTCTCACATTCTAATCTCTATGTCATCTAGACCTGTGACATGACCAGAGGCTGTCACAGCCCTCTTCCACCCCTGGTTTACAAGCCCACGCTTGTGTTGTATTTAGTAGCTCACTTTGTTTCTTCTTCATATGCTTAATTTCCAGAAGGTTTTCAGGAGGGGGGTTCTTCAGTGCTGCTTACAGTGATAAAAAGTCTTATACTTAACTTTAGTATCTTGCGTCTTTCTGCAAGCACTGAATTAGAAATTTCTCTCTGACTGAGTACAGACCAGAGCTAATAAAACCATCAGTTTAATTTAAAATGGCTATGCCTGTGTAATAAAGCAGATAGGAGATAACTTACCTCAGTAGGTCCTGTTCTCTATGTATTTTATGTGTCTAGTTTACCATGGTTGCATACTGCTGCCTACAGATCATTAGCTTTGATAGTGACTAAAACTGGAGTTAACCAAGCGCTCCTCTGTGACTCTCTCTTGCTACTCCGTATGCTGTGGTTTATTATTTACCTGTGTCAACAGCTCCTCCCAGTAATTTATAAGCTATATTACACTGGTCTTTACACCTGATACTATTAAAAGTAACATTTCCAGAAAGCTTTCGTGAAATACTATAGTGATGACAGCACTTACAGTCAGACTTTAATGTACTGTCTTTTCTTCTTGTACTTTTAAGCTTTTGAAAAAAGTCCTTGTAGGTGTTTTTCTGCAGCTGTTTATTGCCAGAGAGGCCAGCCAAAAATCTGCAATTGTCATCAGTGAGAATTTTGGCACATAACTCTTTGAGAGGTCTGTGGTTCTTTTGTCATTGTTATTCATTCTGGTGCTTAATGTATTTCTTCATTTATTATGCCATTACCCTAAAAATATGTTCACAAGTTTTGAAACTCAGTACCCAATTCTTTTTTTAAGTTTAAAAAAAAAAAAGTGAGGATTTTGAGTATACTGGTGACAAAATCCATACTCATGTCTCTCATCATGTCACTTCAATTAAGAAACCACCATAATAGTCCACATCTTTCCATAAACTCCACAGTTTCTCATAGACTGCAACAGAATATTTTACTCTTGTTAAAAATTGGCTTTTTAATATAAAATACTAATTAGTACAATACAATCAGTAGTTTTATTTACAGAGAGTTACTTCTCCATATAAGACATATACGGTGACCTTGGTAAGTGATCTACTTCAGGCACAGAGTTGAATGAGGCACATTAGCAGTTAAAATAGTCACAGTCCCCAGACAGTTACATCTTTTATCATTTTTCCATTAAGCTATTTTAGAAATACATAAAAGCATATAATTCAGCTTGAAGAAAGGCGTGCATGTCTTCGTATAGAAAGGAGCCATAGGTTTTTACCATAAAGGAATTGGAGAATTCACCTCCATCTATTGTAGACATTATTGGATTTTAGCTTTGGCCAATTTCTTAGATTTGCTCAAAGTAATTGATTAATCTTAGAGAAACACCTTTTTGTATTTTCCGATCTATATGCAATAGGTTATGTTAGACCAGCAATAATAGATTTAGTGATACTTAGAGATGGTATTCCATCTTCTATTGAAATATGGACATTCTGTCTATCCTGAGGCCTGAGGACAAGTTTCCATTGAAAGCAAAACAACAGCAACATCATCAAAATGTTCCAGCTTTTTTGAGATAGGGAGATCTGACACTGTGTATGAAACTGAATGTGAATGGTCCATTGACGTTCTCTTTAAAGTCTTCTGTGTTGCTAAAAGTCACTCCAAGAGTGCAACCCTCAACATATATTCAGCACATGAATTTATTTCACAGTCTACATCTCCAAAGACCGTTGTGGCCCACAAACTGGTAGGATGTCAAAACTAATGTGGCAGAACCAGAAGACAACTGAGTACTGCACTGTTTTGCAGTCTTAGCAATAAAGCTTAGGAGTCCCCAGCAAAAATAGAGTCACAGAAGTAACAACCTTCTATTACCAGCCAGCCTTAGTTTCTCCCCATTCTCAAATCGCTGACTGAATTCTTCCAAAAACAGAACTTCTGCTCTCTTGCTTAAGTTAAAGGAGGTTTTCCTTAACAGCCCTTGCTCTATGTCTTCAAATGGCCATTAGTTTCCTTTCTCTGCTTTTAATCTTCTTTACAGGCTTTCCTCCATGTATACCTCACACTTTCCTCTTCTGTATGTATGTATCTCATGTACCTCTTCTCATCTCTCTGTCCCTGTCCAGCAGACTCTTCTCCTGTCTGTCTCTTCATCAGTGTCTGAGACATACGTGTAAAATCAGGGTTCTCCTAAAAAGATGTAAACCCAGCCTGGAAGGGATCTGCTTACTGATATAAAGATGGTAAGAAAGGAGAGAGATTTTTTGTATTCCTTGTCAAAAATGAATTTATAGACTGGCAAATGCTTAGGGTTAGAAGCTCTCTTTTAGCCTGAATTGAAAATTAGTTGCATTGTAACTAAGCTGGTTTGATTCCACAGGTGCCTTTCCCAAATGTAGCTCCATTGCACGAAGTGCCAAATGGAGTTTCTTGCAGGAGTCTCATTTGGTGCTGCCTTAGACTAAGGCAGATGAACAACGTGTTACAAACAGTGACCTGGTCTTCTCCAGTGCGTTGTCAGCTGCGATGGAGTAGCATATGGGCAGTAGCATAGGCTGTGGAAACCTGCTTGCTAGAGAATGCCACCCTTCCTCATGGTTCATTTGACAGTCTCCAGAGACTAAATATTCATGTCATTAATATGTCATAGTAAAGGGTATGTTAGAAATTATGATGTGTATGACAGACAAGTTTACCCTTGCAGAACACAGTGGTTTCCATTTATTTTTAGAATTTATCAGGTGGGATTTTTTGAAGGCGTGCTTTTTAGTCACAGAAAGAATTTGGGGCTGCCTACAGCATTGCCTCTCAGATTAAGATCATGTCACTGTTTCTGCTTTGTCCTGTTGTTTGAAAAGATGAAGGAAAATGATGCTGTGTACATAGAGTTTTTAAACAAGGTTTTGGGCCAATAGCAATTTTTTTTCTCATCTTAAACAAAAGATGACTGAAGATGTCTTCCTGTCCTCCATAAAGGATTCTGCTTATTTTTATGCAGAAAAAAATGAATATAAGTCTAAAAATGTCAAGGAAACATATTTGCTTGGATTAGACTAAAAAAAATTTACAATATTTAGTTTAACCTTGACAAATTTATACTTCTTTCTCATACCACTCTCTTGCTCTAATACCACAGTTCAATTAGCAGAGTAAATCAGGGGTTTCTGAAGGTGCCAGTGGTGTATGGCTTTTGTCTCCATAGATGGACCAAGCTATAGGCAGCACACAAGCCACCAGCATGCTGGTGGGGCGACCTGATGTATGTTGGAAGGCGTCTAGACTGAATTTCTGTTGTGGTGACACAAGTAACTCTTGACATGTTTACAGAAGAAATGTATTGTTTTGAGGATAGTCAGGAAAGCATTTTCAGAATTTGTACTATGCGTTTACAAAGCAGCTTGGTCTAAATTGGTGCCTGCAGATAAAAGATTATTTTCCTTTGATGACTAAGACCCACATCACAGGGGGACTGCAGTTATGACTTTCAGTTTTAGGAGTTTTACAAGCTGGAGTGTCTTCCTTACAAAGAATTCTCCTCAGTTAACCTCACAGTTATGGAACTAAATGCAATCCATTTAATGTCTGGAAAAGCGTTTTATCCATCAGAGGAGTCATAAAAAAAGATATCAATCATGAGGTGCCAACAAAGAAGATCACCATTTACAGAGGTGTAGCAAAAGCTAGATAAGGAGGAGGAAGGTGCTTTGGAGAGGATTTAGTTTTCAACTGGATGTAGCAAAGAGGAGCCATTGAATTCAAAGTCATTAATTACTGAGGACAGACAAGGAAAGCAATTGTAGCAAAACCAATGTGGAAACAGGATGGAGGCAAGACTGGCAGTGAGGGTCTTGTAAGAGTTTGGCACTAGGGAGAGAAAGAAAGGCACGCATTTATGGTGTGGTGGTTTTTTTATGATGGGGAGAGAAGGAGTGAAAAATAATCCTCAGTTATGGGTTTGAGTAATAGACATTAAAACGGTGATGAACAAGGGAGAGAGAAAAGTCTGCAAAGGAAATCTAAGACTCAGACTTTGAATGTGTTACAATTCAGCTAATTTGAAGACCTGTGTGCTCTGTAAAAAGCTGCAATTCAAATTTTCAATTTCTTTTTGAATTTCTTACAGACTTGAGTTGAGGGTAAAAAATTCTTTTGTTAGGTCTGCAACTTTTATCTGCAGGACTAGATTGGTTTAATTTGGAATAGCACATTGAGAGATCAGATTGAAGTTCAGTTTTAAAACTGATGTTCCTGCCCCTCTAAGCTAGCTTCTGCCTAGAGGTTGTGACACAAACGTTTCGGTCTCAGTATATGCCAGGCTGCCGAGTGCTGCTTTTTCTGCACGTGACCAGGGTGGCCTGTCACCTGCTGAAGTGTTTCAGATCTCACAGGCTCTTTTAGGCTGTTTGTTCCCCCTCCATAATTCAAACCCTTTCAATAAATAGTCTCTTTGTAATTACTTGCTCTAAGCTCAGTTTCTGGGTGTTTCAAAAGCAGAGTTGTTTGCAGCCAGTCACTTTCTTCTTTAGGCTGCAGTAAAGACCTTGATTTTTTTTTTCCTAGGGTGTTGAATTTCAATGTTTTATCATTTTTCCCTCAAGGAAGGTATGATTGCGAACTACAGAGAAGTTTTCTTTCTGGAGTTCGGCCAGAAAGAGTGCTTTTCCGCCTGACTTTAGAAATATATTTAGGTGCCTTGCTGAATTTGGGCCAAGATTTGTAGCCTAGTTTTAGAGTTCAGTGAACAATAAGTGAAAATAATGCATGAACATTTTTTTCTATTTGTGAGAATAATATTTGCAAATTATTTATTTAGTAGTTACCAAGAAAGATTGAGATTGATGAGGTAACCCTTTCATGTAAAAACAATCAAAGCACAATATCCTTTCCCATTAGTTGGCTCACTTAGATTTTAAACTCTTCAAAATGAATTAAAAAAGAGTTTCCATAAAACGAATGACACTATTTCTTTATAACAGGGCAACAGTGAAGAAGCGTATATCTTTGTAAGTGTGCATGGTTTTGTTTAAATATGTACAAATATCTACGCAGCTGACAACCAACAAGCTCTTGAAAATATTCAGGCTTCAATGATTTTTTAAAAGATAATAATTATAGAAATTATTATGGAAAGATATACTTTGTTTTGAAAATGTATTGTCTAGTGAACTGATGGAAACAGGCTATCAAAATTTATATTGATGGTGTGTCGTTCTTTATAAATTGCCCTTTTTATTGATGATAGTTCAGTAGTTGTGGACAAGTATCAAAGATGACTTTCTTCCCTGCAGAGCTCTTTACTTACAAGATCTTTGAATGACTATGTTAACAGCTTGAGATGTACTGTCTGCATTAGCTGACTGTATCTCATAATTCCATTGGGCTGACTATAATTCGTAGTAATTTTGATCAGAAATCAGTGGGACAGGAAAAGAAATGCATTTACCTCTGAAAGCAAAAGTATTATTCTAGCTTGGTATTTCATATTCAACTACACTCATCAAGTGGCTCCAGTAAGTTTGGAATATTAATGAGATGAAGACCAACATCTTTAACTCAGGGGAAGCAACAGTGTGAAAACAGGGGCTCTCAGTATAGTCAAATTGACATTGAAAATATTAAATGAATTCTTATCCTGAATTTTTTATATGTAGGTACTGACAGTAGTCAAATTGTTGAATCTGAACTACTCAAATGTTACTAAAGGCATTCTACATTTCCTTTAAATAGTAGAATTTTGCATTTTGTGGTTCTCACTTCTCCAATATGGATCTCTGTTATTTACTTTCACCAAGAATTTTGAATATAAAATTTGCATCTGTAGACATACTTGTTTTGACTCAAACCTTCAAAGATTCATATCACTGCATATGATTTGCATGGAGTTTGGTCTTCTAATTCTTCTCTGATGGAAGTGAGGAACATTTTTATATTCTGTGAATTTCTGTAAAGCAGCCTTATATAAGGCTGAATTCAAACTGCATCAGAACCTAGAGCATAGGAAATTGAGGCTTACGCATACCCTGGTTTCAATCTAATGCGGGATCCAACCCAGTGTGTGTACTCAGTCATGAATATTGGCGAGTGCTCCCAGGTCCCAGTTTAGATGTGGTCTTATCAATCTTCATTAAGAAAGCATTCTTGGGAAACACCTTGTTATTATTTTATACCAGAATTTTAGAGATTTTCAGATTTTAATTTAGTTTTGAGAACAATATGGTAATTTAAACATGTCTTAGAACTAAGATGTAGCCTGTTTATAAGATAAGGCTGTTTGCTTTTCCTCGCATTAGTATTCTTGTCTTGTTGGGGCAAGCAGCGATCCAGAAATGTAAAGACAGGCTACATAACCTGAGAGCAGCTAAATAGAGAGAAATTGGCTACATATAGCCTAAGATAAGTCACTATGTTTAAAACTTCAGCTGTGCTTTTCAGATCAGCCCAAAGTATGAGTTAAGGCCTATTCTCTTGCCAACTGTGTGGAAGAATTAGGATTCTTCTGAGTTGTAATGCCTTTTACTGCTCCTTCACTCTTGGGCATGCACTGATGCTGGAGATAGATGTTTATGCTTCAGATCAGGGGCTCCCCAGGGATTTATACTGATATTGCTTCTCACAAAGTGACTTTGTAGATCTAAATTAAAAATGTCAGGCTGTTCTTCCACTCTGGCTACCAGTACAAGCACTGGTGAGAGCACTGCAGCAACCTCCAGCGCTTCTGCGTTTGGTTCAGTTACTGTGAAAAAGATGTCTCTTCTGAGCGTAGCTCTTGTGTTTAAGAAACTGCATGGAGAAATAGCAACAAAGAAGAGATAGTAATAGTAAACAATAAAAAAAGACTTTAAATAAAAAGATCTTTGTATTCATATTTCAGGTCCTTAGTTGACCCTTCTGTTCTTCATGATTAGGAAGAAATTTCTGAGAACCCAGTTATCTCAAAATTGCTGACCTCCTTTCTGCTGAGCCGTAGCCAGTTAGGAAGACATAAGTGTGATGGGGCATGAGCAGTGGCTCCCAAGTGAAGTGTTATCTCACCCCACTGGGAATTTGTATCTAGGCGTAGGGCAGCCAGTCATACCGGTGACAGGGCTCTAAAAGCAGCGTACAGCAGCGTACAGCATCTGATCAACAAAAGTTTGCCAGATGCTACTGTGATACACACTTTGGCTGACTTTTGAATATTCTGTGGCCTCTTTTATTCACAAGCTGGCATTCAGGGTAAGGTCAATGTTTGCGTACAAATCCTGCCAAACCTTTCTTCCATCACCATCAAAAAAGCACACAGATGTGTCCAGTTTGCTTTGCCTGCTAGCCAGTAGGCATCCACGACTGCCATGTAAAACTGCCCACTTTGCTGTACCTACCTGGAGATGTTTGGTGCAGGCACCTAACTGAATAGACGTGGCAACAGACCACAGTTTTATCCAGGACAGCACCTTAAACCTCCCTTTGTACCTCTCAGTGTCAACAGAGGTGGGCGCGAGTTTGAGGTTTCCCTGTTGATGCAGCCTCCATTGAATGCATCTTCTCTGACAGAGAGAGGAAAGTAATTCTTTAGTAACTCTAGAGTTACATAAAGTTCATGAGGATTGACAAATTAGTACAATGAAACATGCTTCCAATATCCTTATTATTATCCTTATTATTATTATTATATCTTATTTTTGCTTATAAGTATCTAAAGGGTGGGTTGAAGGAGGTTGGAGCCAGACTCTTTTCAGTGGTTCCCAGTGACAGGACGAGGGGAAATGGGCACAAGTTGGAACATAGAAAGTTCCATTCAAATAAAAGAAAAAATTTCTTTACGGTTAGGGTGACAGAGCACTGGCACAGGCTGCCCAGGGAGGTTGTGGAGTCCCCTTCTCTGGAGATTTCAAGACCCGCCTGGATGCAGTCCTGAGTAATGTGCTCTAGGCAATCCTGCTTTGGCAGGGGAGTTGGACTAGATGATCTCTAGAGGTCCCTTCCAACTCTAAAAATTCCATGATCCTTGCAAACCCGCATATTACACCGTTTTGCACCTCAGTTTCAGAGTAGAAAGAACTGTTAACATGCTCTGCAAATGTATAGTAGCATCCAACTTTGTTTTCTTCTGCAAGATTCTTGCAATAATATTACAGCCAAAAGTCTTTTTTCTACTTCTTTTTTCATCATTACCAGTTCTTTAAGCAGTTTAGTTTTGTGTGGCACTGGAAGTAGCACAGTCTGGTGTATGGGCTAAAGCTAATTTCTGAAATTTTAGCCAGAAGAAATTTAGAGGCAAAAACATGCAAAGCATCATCTCGGTTGTTCAAAATGCGAGCATTGCACCTTGGGACCCGCTGAGATTTCAGCTGGTATTCAGATAGGTAAATGTTTTTCCTATCCTCAATCTGAACTTTAGATTGTCCAGATGAGAACAGATGAGAACATCCAGATGAGATGGGTATCATGGATCGATGTTACCCAGACAAGAACAGAAATGGAAGGAAAATGTAAAACTTCATAATTTTCAGGAGGAACTGGAGAAGGTCAAACACTTACACTTCAGTCTGAGATGTTGATTTTGCCTGTTAAATGTGAAAGTGATGAATTATTAACGTTCTTTTTACTAATTGTCTTGTTAACATAAAGTAACTGAACTATGTTAACTTCTAGAGTGCTTTTGTGCAGAGATTAGATAACTTGTGAGCTTTAGACCTTTAAAGGACATGTGTTTGTGTGGCACAGTTATGTGCAGAAAAATAGTCTCCCAAACTCAGTATCAGTGAACACCTCCATCAGGGCTGTGCACATAATTAGCAGGAAATACTTTTCGTGATAAAAGTTCTTTCAACTGTTACATGTTTAGCTCAAAGAACTGGAATGATTTTCCAAATGTTGCATTTAGGAAGCACCTTTCTTTAGTAGTTCTTTACAAGTGTCTTTTTGTGTATACTTAGTGAATACATTAATGCATTTTTATGGGCTAGGTCCTGAGGTCCTAGACCATCTCAGGTCCTAGACCTGAGATGTAATCAGGCAGGTGTGTAGAACCGGAGGAATGAGAGGAAAAAAAATTCCATTAAAATGTCTGAATCTGTTAAAGAATGGGATTTCCCTCATTAACTCTGCAGAGCCATGCTAAGTTTACCTTTTAAGATGTACTGTTAAGATATGAAGAGCAACCTTGGAATGGTCACCTGATTGCACTGGCTCAAATGCAATGGGAGAGCACCGAATGGGGGATTTAGTCCACTGGATTTATGCACCTCAGCTTTAGGCACTCTGTTTTCCTAAGTGTCCTCATGTCATTAATTATTGGTTTGGAGGACAAGGACCCTAGAAGGCTTCTACACAGAGCTTATGTCTTACCAAACTTTGGCACCCAACATCTCCCCTGGAAGAGTTCCCTCTTTTTCTTTTATTGTTTAGGAAGCAGGCACAGATACAGGAGATTTGTGTCATTAGGTATCTGTAATTTGAGTGGGTTCCCCTCAGGCAGGGGATTGTTTCTCCTTCCATATTTGCACAGCACCAAGCTCAGCTGAATCTTTTTGCAGTGGCTTGGGACACCACTGTAATGTTCAATCTTAATATCTGTTATGGCCCTGAAATTCAGGATGAAAACCTTACCTGGCTGTGGGCCCACTGCTGAGGTAGCTGTCTCCTTTGCATCTTTGGCTTTTTCCTCTGGGTACCAGCAAGCAATTTTGTCAAGTATGAGGGTTGTGTTTAGTGATGCTCAGAAAGAAAACATCTGAAGACAAGCGCCTTTTGCATTACTTTGTTCAGAAGAGAAGTTCTCATATATCAAACTATCAAAAGCTTTGTGGCGCTACTATGGAGGTGCCTTACATGGGTTTTAATGTCTATAGGACTGGATGCAAGTTACATCCAGGTCATTCTTCCACTTCTTCCACCCTTTGTGTGACATCCACTTAGGAAGCCTCAATACTAACCATTACCTATCCATCCTGCTAAGTGTAAGCAATTGATAGTCGTCTCTCTCGGTGTATCTCTGTATGGTCTGGAAGAGTGGTAGGAGTTTATTAGCATTTTTGGCTGTAAACATAGGAATGTCAAGAATCATACTGCTTAAAATTAATACTAGATGTCTCTCTGAAACAGTCTTAGAGTTTTAAAATCAAGTTGTGCAAGACAGTTTTTTCTTTCTTCAGTTTGTGTAAAGTTTCATTACATGTTCTGCTTTTATGTTTCCTGTTGTTATCGCAGCAACAAGTTTCTTGGCTGAAAAAGAATTTATTCCGGGTAGTAAATGTTTCATTATAGTGAACAATAGTGAGTTTTCTTTCAACATGGGGTATAATGGAGATAACACTGCCAAGAGAAGTTAAATTATTACTTCCACATTATAAATCTGAATCACTGAGGTTTCCTGGGTACAGTTTTTTTTTCATAGCAAGTTTGACTTGTAACAGAAAAATTAGCAGTTTTCAGAAAGTGTGAATTTAATAAAAGGCACTTTTATGCCTTGTCATTGCACACACATTTGCTTCTAGCAACTGTAACATAAATTTGCACTTGCTTATCCAAAAAAAAAAGAATTTGAAGTCCATGAAAACAAGAAAATTTTCAAGTGCCCTTAAAATAATGTGAAGATGAAGGGGTCTATTTAGAAACTTTGGTCATGGAGAGACTTTGTTCTCAACATTTCTCAAGAACACACTCTGTTAATCTGTTTTGTCTGATTAATATCAGATTTAGAGCCTCTTAATTATTTATGTTCATAGAAACAGATGTTATCGTTTGTGGTGGAATGGAGACATATTCTGGGCATTATGTAACCTGCTTTGGCATTAACTTATGCTACATGTTTTTCCTTCATTCTGCCACAACGTTGTAATTGTACCCAAATGGTTCTCAACTTGTTTCCATAGATACTTAGCATGTTCAGACTTTTTTGTAATATATGCTTTGGTCTCGTAGATAGCTCTTGTTTTTAAACTCTTGAGATCTGCTACACCTGTAGTTTTCAAATCATAACTGGTACTGGTTGTAACGCAGCAGTTTTGTGCACATATTTCAGTGCTGTTCACCAGCTCTGCTTTTGTAGCCTGTGATGAGTTATACAAAATATCTGCTTGCCACCAAAGCGTTAACAAAGCGCTATGGGCTCAGTTAGTGTGGACCCTCTCCACATCTGCAGGAGTGTCGGGAGGAGAGGTGGAGATTTGAAGGGGAGGGCTCCAGCCCAGGCTAGGGAAAGAACAGACAATTTGGGAAAACTGTATGAACATGAAGGACCTGTTGAGAAACATCTACATGCTGTAGCCTCCCTAAAGATAGTTTGGGCTGATGTGGGACTTATATGTTTGAGTTACAGTTTGAGGTTCTCCATCAGGGGTTGCTGCTTTGCTTGGACCCTGCCAATTAGCCTCAAGTTTTTTTAGTTAGCTTGGTCCTAACCAGGAGACTTGTCATGGCACTTGTAGCCAACTGATTTGAACGTGTTTTAAGTCACTAGGAGCAGAGATGTACCTGATACATTCTTTTGTGCTACCCCACTCTATTTCTGCCTCCTGAGATGGAAAGGAAGGACCTGGCTGACATCAAGAACAGCTCTAAAGTATGCCTTGTACATGCACAACAACTCTGACCTGTCTTTTGTGGAGGGCTTTTCCTCTTCCACAAACTTAATTTCTTGCTGTGTTTCTTGTAAAGCCTACTGGTTCAATGACCAACCTCAGCTGGCAGGGAAGGCAAAGGAGCCTGATTTCTTTTGAAGTGCAGACGATTGTTACTTCAAAAGCAGGTCAGCGGATGGGCTTGGACTGGGAAACAACACTTCATTTGGATGTTTTGAGAGGCTTAAAAACCTCTGCGTTGCAGCCGCGACCTGCGTAGGGTATGCTGTGTAAACCAGACTGAGCACCCCAAAAGGTACAAGAGAACATCATTTATCTTTTCCTAAATGTCTTTTACAAGCCCTGCTGAGATGACTATAGGAGCCTATGTTGGGACTAAGCTAGGGCAGTGTTACGCAGAAGCACAGGTGCCCCAACCACCCACTGGAATTGGTGGAACAAATCTGCGTCAGCCATTCCCACTCATGAACTGTAATTTTTGTCAGTGGAGAAATACAGAAAGCAAGAAATGATTGATTAGTAGTCCTATCTTCTCAATTAAACATCTAAAATTTCTAGTATGCAGGCCTTGCACAAGTGGAACAGATTACAGCTTCATGGCCTTCACGTTTCCTACCAAGCACTGCTTGTGATATTTTCCCCAGACTTAAAAAAACAAAATAGAAGAGGGAAGATTCTTCTTAAATTTCATGTATGTGTATTTTTGTTATCTCCCTTTAATTATGGTCATTTTGTATAATTCCTTACTATACCAAAACATTTAAAAGCTATTCACAAGAAGGAAACAATTATTTTTGTAATGCTTGAATAGAGACAGTTTGAAATCTTCAGCTTTTGTAGATAAAACCTGATGCCTACATGGCCAGAAAAGCACAATTATGGGCATGATCTTTATCAGCTCATGCTGCAAAGACCAGAAGAGGGAAAAGCATGGTGAAAAGAAAATGTGATTTCTGAGTTTCAATTTAAAATTGAAATTTACAAAAAAAAAATTTATAATTTTTGTTTTGTTTAGTTTTTGCTGTTAACCAAAGCCAATCTCATATTTGGCACAAACCTGCAGGCTGTCCTGCTTCAAAACAGAGTATAGGCCCAACATATGCAGTAGGTGAACACAAATTTTTAATAGCAATTCAAGTAATTTTCTCTATGTTCATACACTTGAAAGGATGTTGCAGACTTTCCCTTGTGTGTTCAAAAGCAGATATGCTGGGATAATCACACTTCATTGTTGCAAAAGAACATCAACCTCTAGAGGAGTTTGCTGCTGGGGCCACGCTTGCTGTTGGCTAACAGTGTTGATGTCAATGCAGCTGCACCAGCTGACTTTTTAGCCATCCATCTTTAGATTTCAGTCAATGTCTACCTGTAAAGACATGCTCAGAAAAGTGAAAGCACTGGCGAGTTCTGCTTCTGATTGTGGCAGAGAATAGCATGAAGATTTACGTGACTGTGGGTTTAAACCACAGCCAATACATACATTCTTTGCCTGCAAATGTGTTGATAAAGATAAGGTTGTGTGCAGGAGGCTGGACATTTTTAGTATGTGAGCCCAACACATCACGTTACAGTAGCTGGGCATAGCTGTCTGAAATTAATAGTTCATCATGGTGTTTTAACTGGACAGTACCAACAGTATCTATTCTTTTTGCAGAATAGCTGTAGTTCATGACAGCATATTGATTCGGGATATTATCTAACTGTCCAGATTTGAACAATGAGAATTAGTATCTCTGACCTCTTCCTGTGGTTCATCATAGTTTGCAGCTTTGGCTTCTTGTAGCATCAACCTTAGGTTTATCATAAGTACTAAAAGGTATCTTCAGACTTGTGATAAGCAAGGGCAGGTAGAACTGGAGTTGTGGGGTGTTATCTTCTGGCTTAAATATCCATGGCAGGGTTTCCTGAGACTGTGGGAAGGGGGATGGACCCACTAACTGAGATGCTGCCTCCAGTCAGGAGGTACTGGGACCTGTACTGTTCAACATCTTTGTAGGTGACATGGACAGTGGGGTCGAGTGCACCCTCAGCAAGTGTGCTGATGATACCAAGCTGTTTGGCGAGGTAGACTTGCTGGAGGGAGGTGAGCTAACCTGTGTGTTCAGAAGAGCAGGCTCAGCATCTTAAAGGGGCGTTCCTAAAGGTCTCATGTATTTGTAGTGCATCTAGTATCTGAACCACCCCATCTGAAGACCGTATTGTGCCGTACTCTGCAGAGAATACTTACAGTGACCACTCACTGGCTGCAATGAGGCAAGTCTGAGTTCAGAGGTGTTCTAGAGGACATAAAGCAACCCTGGCTGAAGAGGATTAGGAAGTAGTTTTCCATGCAGATAGTAATTTTCCATCCATTACTGCCCCTTGTTAGAAGAGAGCTGATCAAGTGGAATACTGGGCCGAACTGTTCCCATGTGTCTGCTGAAGGGGGCTCTGCCCCGGGGCCCTGGTGCATGTGCATGTCTTGTGTTCATAGATTCACTGAATCACAGAATGCTTTGGGTTGGAAGGGACCTTTAAAGATCACCTAGTCCACCCCCCCTGCCATAGGCAGGGACATCCTTCACTACATCAGGTTGCTCAAAGCCCTGTCCAACCTGACCTTGAATACTTTCGATGGTGGGGCATCCACAACTTCTCTGGGAAACCGGTTCCAGTGTCCCACAACCCTCATCATAAAAAAAATTCTTCCTTGTGTCTTATCTAAACCTATGCTCTTTCAGTTGAAAACCATTACCCCTTGTCCTGTCACTACAAGCCCTGGTAAAAAGTCTCTCTCTGTCTTTCTTATAAACCCCCTTTATATATTGAAAGACCGCAATAAGGTCTCCCCACAGCCTTCTCTTCTCCAGGCTGAACAACTTCATTTATCCCAGCAGAGTCATTTGGCCTTGTGTTGCTCGATATCCACCCTTCCTGCCAGAGTGTATATCGTTGTGGCAGTTGCTAAGCATGTGAGAGATGAGGAAATGCTAAAATAGCAATGCTTTTCAAACAATAGAAATTAAATAAAAAATTGTAGTGCTTATAGCATAGTATGGGACTCCTTGCTATTTTTAGCCTGATCATACTTCTCTACTGCTACTCATTGTACATGCATTTGAACATCACCCGGTTTCACAGTTAAATTAAAAAGGATGAAGAGCAATGGCCACATGTGAAGGGATTTGGAGTTACAGATTTCATGGCTAACAAACCCTTCAAGTCTGCGGTGCAGTGATTTGTGCTACGTTACAGCACACTGGGTTTCAGAGCAATTCATACTCATTAGCAGAAAAAGTTAAATGTTGTTTTCGGCCTGAGTGTGAAGGGAATGGGTAATTTCAGCATCTAGTATGTATACCTTGCCCTTGTTAGACTATCATGTTTTACACTTGGCTCTTACTAATCCTCCTCAAGCTTTATCAAAATAGAACTCAGAGCCATAATATTCATTCCTCCCTTTATAAACTGAATGTTAGGAAAGGACAATGAAAAAATTCTGGGAGGTAAAACCTGATCTGATACATCCTTGTTGTGCTACCTGACACATTATTGTTCAGGATTTAGGCTAAATACATGAATAAAAGCCAATTAAGTTTCTAATTCCTGTAACACCAGTGAAGGCGTGACAAGGCTGAATTAGGCATGGCACAACTATCAGTAACTGCAAAGTAACAACATTGGCAGGACTTGCGTGTTTCCACTTGATTACAAATGTATTCACGTTACTACTGAAAGTGATGTATTTTAAAATAATATACTTCAAAGAACATAAAATAGTCGCCACCACTCCCCACCCCCCATCAGAATCCCATTCTGCCAGTTAAAGTGCTGCCACAGGAGACTGTCTCTGGTGCCAGTGCCACTGCCAGTGCCAGCGGTGACAGCCATCTCAGTGCTCACACAGCAAAAGGCCTTCTGACAGCTTAGAAAAGTGTCAGAATAGCAGTTTCCCATTTTCAGAAAGTATTTTACCAAGTTAATATTAGGGCTGTTTTGAAATGAATTTCTTTCAAAAACAGAACAGAAGAAAGCAATGTACATAAATGCCAAGAAAGGACGAGTCTGTGCGTGTCATGAAACGAAAACCTTGAATTTTACCTAGAATAAATTAAGTAATCACCTCTTCCTTTTTCCTTTTGCTCTCAACAAAAAGTTAAAAAATAAAAAAATGGCAAACTAGCATGTCCTTAAAAACTAGAGAGGTTTAGTGGCTGTATCTGAATGAACAGCATACACATCAGTGTTTCACATGGGTAAGTCTTTGAATTGACAAAGAAATTAGCTATGTAACTGACAGTGCTATGGCCAGAATGGAAATACTCCAGAAATATTTAAAAGAAATGACAGTGTCCTTTCCCAGTAGAGCCGTTGGGACTGCATTTTTCCACGTGACATGTCCTTGTAATTCTAGGTTTAGTGATGAACAGTGGAAATTCCTTTCAGTTAGGGATTTTTGGCTCCTTCATCCAAATATCACATGCAGCACCATACGAAGTTTGTCCCTGTTGGAAAGAGGGAACAAGGGCAAGCTATCTGAGGGTGCATCAGAGGGTGGTGCGTGGTGGAGGACGTTCAGGAGCCCTGCCAAAGAGGTGTCCTGCACCCAAGCCCGTTGTCAGTTCCCCCCTTGCCCTGAAAATGCCCCCTTTTCACCCGGTACGGATGGCTCAGAGCATGGAGGGAGGGAAAGGAGAGTGTGTGAAGCTCCTGCTTACCCAGGTCTAATGTCCACATGTGGTCCTCTGGGCCTTAAAAGAGCATCTTGGGAACTCAAACCTGGTTGTGAGTCAGTGGGAAGTGGCCTCCTGGCAGTCTGTGTTACCTTTTCCCGGCATAACTTGAGAGTACCTGAGGACCTTCCACAGTCACTGTACTCCTGTTACAAATCAAACCAGATCTTATTGAAAGCACCCCAGTATGTGCTTTTTTTTTTATATACACATCCTGTAACTGTCTTGTTTGTTTTTTTCCAGAAATGAAAAGAAATATATAAGCAGATACTGGAAACAAGTGCAAGTTGGAGACTTTGTGCAGCTTCGCTGTAATGAAATTATACCTGCTGACATATTGCTGCTCTCCTCAAGTGATCCCGATGGGCTGTGCCATATAGAAACAGCTAACCTGGATGGTGAAACTAACTTAAAACAAAGACAGGTGGTGAGGAGGTTCCTAGAGCTGGTAAGTCACCACTCCTAACTCTCATTTAAGATCTCACTTGTTTCAGGTAAGTAAACAGTTCACTAATCCACTTCACACCAGCTAAATCTGCTTGTTCTAGTACTGCTAATGAATTACTGTTATGGTTGTCATTAAAATACTAGCACTTGCCAACAGCTGACCTCATCATAGTATCAGAAGTTTTACCATAATTTTTCCCTGAATTTGAATAGGAATTATTTGGGGCAATTGTGTGCGGTTGGAAAATGTTGGGGGTTTTTAATGGCTTCTATTGTAGCTTGATTTTTGAAAACACATTTTAACTGCCCAGTGAGAAGATACTTAAATATAAACAACTACTTTTCCTGCCTGCAAACCAGATCAGTTTCAATTAGGAATTTTGCCTGAAACTCCATATTGCAGAATACCCCTCCAGCACTTGGAGCATTAAAGCTTGTAAGATTTAAAGGGGCAGCGTGCATGCATTCTGGAGGTGCCTGTGCTGACAGAGTGTTTTACTGCGCTCTCACCATGCTTATCTCTCTCCAACAGCACTATTTTGAAACAAAACAAAATCCAGATCAGTTACTGTCAGCAGAATTAGAGGAAATTACCTGAAGTTTTACTTGCTTTAATAATCATATTGAAATAGTATTTATTTATATGCCCTCCTCTCCTGTCCCTCTTGCCAGCTAACCCCAGTTTCCTGTATTTTGTTAGGGAAAAAATAAATTATTTTCTAGAACTCAGCTACATCTTTTTCCTAGTAGCTCTTCTCATTTGAGAGATTTTGCAAACAATGGGAGCTGCTGCCTGTCGTCAAAGGTAACTACAGAAGCCCATAGTTATATTGAGGTAGATCAGCATTAATGAAGTTGCAGTCCAACTGACAGGTTAAAAATCAATGTGCCTTGCAAATAATTATTTATGGTAGATAGAGCCTTTCTCTGAATAGCTTGTAAAAACGTGAGATAAAGACTTTTTTATTCATCAGTGATTTCCACATAGAATTTAGATATGACTCGGCAGCTACTGCCACGGCAAGACGCTTAATCAGCTACAGGCCAAATGTTTCAAAAACTCTGATTGTTTCAAAGAAGCTAATTGAATGGCTTCTCAAACATCCCATCCTGTTCCCACTGAGAGGAAATTTCTCCCAGTGGGTAGAGCTCCAGGGAGGTACTCAGATAATGTATCCCAGTTCTCTGCCAGCGTAGACTTCCTACGTGACCTCAGGCACGTTATGTAGGGCAAAAACTGTAGATTGCTTATAGGCTACTGAATACAGGGATGCTTTCGTATTTGTGGGTATAGTTATAAGCTGAGGGCACTAGCTAGAGCTAAGGGCAGCTCTATCTCAGAGAAAGATCTGTGAAGGCACCAGTTCCTCCACTCATCCACAACAGCTGGTTGGATTTCTGTTATCCAAGACCATCTGACACACAGCAGGAGGTGTTGGTAAACACAGTGAAAGGAATTGATGTGTCCAAGTACAGATCATCATAAGACTGGCTTTCAAGAGCCTTGCTGCCCAGAGGAATCCCTTACACTGCATCAAGATCCCTGGCTTCCTGGTGGCAGAGTCAGGATTCAGCACTAGAAGTGTCATTCCTGGAAGCTCTTGAGCTGAGAGGCGATCTGCCGACCCTACAGACTGCCCTGCTCCTGGGAGCTGTGACGCCTAGATGTGTGTCTGGGTCATCAGTTGTGGAGTCACTTGTCTGTCTTTAACCAGCAAACACATGTGTGCATTAATACAGCAGGAAAACCAGGAGGGAGCACCCCTACAATCTTGTGTTTGGCATACTCACTGAAGTTTAAATTGCTGATCCAAACCAGGCAGCTAAAGACTTCAAGCCTCGGTTTTGTATGGTTTGTCAAGACCTGTAACCTTTAGACTGTTGTGTGGAAGTGAATGGCAGTGCTATTTCCTCCTCAAACAGGTTAAAGGTTATCGGAGACTGGATTGGACCCCATTAGGGAAGGAAACAGTGCCTACCTAGAGAAGGAAAGCTAGGTTTATGTGCCGAGCAGCTCAGCATACCAGGGTATGCGTAGCATGGCTTGCTCATTATACCCTGCTTTACTGAGGAAATCAGTTATCATATAGATACTTACAGTCAGCTTTCTAGGCACCTAACCACTTTGCGTTTCCAGCCCATCCTCCGTCTGTATCTTAGTTCTCTGTATTATATAGATGATTATGGAACTTTTCTGTCTCAGAAGCGTGCTCTAGAATATGTGGATAAATAATTTTTAAAAATAAATTTTAGATCACAAGATGCCTAGCTACAATAGCAGTGAGGTCGATAATAAATTGTCAGGGGTTAAACTGGGTTCGATGACAGAAAGCTCATTCATTCCAATGAAAACAGGACTGGGCCCACAAGAAGTCAAGTATTGAACGAGAGCTTGTAAGAAAACCACGTGTGACTACCTCCCCTCTCTGAAAATAGCTGAGAAAGCAGGAAATATCCAAGCCTGGGTTCCTGCATCAACTAAGTTGTAGGCAAAGTGCACACCTGCAAGTACCAAGTCTTCAGCAGCTGCAGCATCACAGAGCCTCTCTGTAACAGCATCCCGTAAGTTATTCGGCAGAATACTTGCCATCCTCATTAGTCCTCACCAAAATCAGTCTGAGCACACTGTTAACTCATGTAGCAGCATTAACTTCCTCACCCCATACTAGTAGGGATAGGCTCTTACTGGTTCTTGAAGGTGTTGCCCTGCTGAGAGACACTCAGCAGTAGGACAGAGGGAGCTACTTGGGAAGCATTGGATGAATAGTAGGCCCACAGCCAAGTAGCATGGAATAGCAAGGTGATGCCATTTTTCGGAGTAAAGTTCAGTTCCTATCTGGGCATGTCTTAAATTGCCACAACTGGAGAGAGCTTGTTGTTAGATCTCATAAAATACTTTGGAAGACCAAAATTTATTGCACCAAATGCTAACCATCCTTTTACCAAACCTCGAAGAAGTTTGTTCCCAAATCTCTTGGAGGAACTGCATCCCAATGTGTTCATGCATTGGACAAGAATGCTTTTACATTTTTGTATTACCATTGTACTCAGCAGAACAACTCTCAGTTACGTTTATAGCTGTTTGGTTCTGTGTCGTTCTGCAGCCCTGTTGTTCAAGCAGGAAAACAAACAAATAGATTATGTAGTCCTGACCCTCTCTTTCCCACACTGCTAAACTCTTCCCCCACTGCCCTTACAGAATGACGTGCTTAGTCATGTGGCTTATCATAGGACAAGAAACACAGATCTTTTGGAAGCTGCTTCTTAAAATATCAGCTGTACATAGCTGTCTTTGAATAATGTCTCTGTAGCAGTATCTCAGCCATTTAAAAGAAGCTGCATTACAAAGCTTGGCCTTTCTGTGTTTCTTATATGAACTGATAACTTCCGAGCACGTGGCTGTGAAGCACATCGATGAAGCATAGCTATTTCTATACCCGTCACTTTGCTGGGCATGGGAAAGGAGTGGGGGTGGGGGTAGAAACAGTTGCTTTAAGCCACTTTTACGCTTTCCTTATTCTGTCCCTGCCCAGTGCCCACCCATGCAATTTACAGTCCCACAGGTCTGCTCTGAGCTGCTTGCCACAGAGAGCCTGGTTGCCAATTTGGTGTCGTTGAAGTGGGGTGTGTGCTGGGCAGTCCTCTTGCAACCGCAGCACTCTCTCCAAATGCCCTCTCCAGAGCCCCGCAAGCCCGGTGCTGTTACGCTGTGTGTAGCTCTCCTCTGGAAGGCCAGCTGTTCTGCCAGCACGCTCTGAAGGGTCTTTGTGTGTCTCTCTTCAGCATTAACAGCATATAAGGTCCATAGTCTCAGAGAGTAAAAGGTCTTACAGTTTCCTCCTTCCAAACCTTTGTTCAGAAAAGTACCATTCCGATGTCTTTTTAGCCCAACTCTTGAAGCAGCAATAAGCAATTATAGAAGCTGTTCTGCATCCTTGTCTCCAGTGCTTTGCAGGCATTATTTTACTCTAAACATATGCTCAGAAGATCCAAGATCAGCATTTGTGGGCTTGGATTGGACCTCTCCACTTGTGAATTCCAAGAAACTGTTTTCCTTTATAGTGCAAGTGACCAAAAATATTGCTTATTTTAGTGCTGCTTTGATTTGTCTGAGTAATTTATAGTAGACTGGGAACATACTGCTTGTTAGCTTTCTGTGTTTGTTAACGAATGTGATCTGTCTGACATAAACCCGTGCTTTCTGTACATGATTCTACATCCTGTCGATACACAAGCTTTGAGAAGAGTCACTGATATATTCCTCTGTGGCTTGTATGTCTGAAGATACCAGTTTGAATGTGTACCTTGTTGTTGAACACTCAAAATAGTCAGGCAAGAAAAAAGAAAATCACTCAGTGAGTAGGTTAAAAAAGAAAAAAGGAAACAGGAGATTTTTTAAAGGCCTTGACATTTTTTCCTCCGAGACTTTAAGTACTGTGGTCTTGTTATCCAGCTACTGCAGTGACAGGATGTGTTAGAAATGTTTAAAATAGTCAGAAATGTACTTCTGCATGCTCTGTCTTTAAAGCCAAAAGGATAGTGGACTCTTTTCACGCTGAAAGACAGATCAGATCCATGTGTGTGGCATGACATGCTAGAAAGGAGAAAGCACTGTGCTAAATCCCACTGTGAGTGATCTGACAGAGTTAGCAGCGACCAGTAAGCATCTCTTGGAAAAAACGAGTGTTTCTTGGTATTCCACCAGTTTCCTTCTAATTTCTAACCCACCCTCGCTGCTGCCGAGTCACAGCAGCCATTTCTGGTGCGCTGGATCTAATAGGAGACACAGTAGGCAGGAGGAATCAATGTGTTTTCTGTGCTACTCTGCAGGCTGCTGTGCCACCACACCCATTGCAGTTGCTTATGGAATGTTTTCCGTCCATCTGAGATGTCGTGTCAGCCGCTCTTCAGAGAGCGGATAAGCAGATACAGCTTGGGCTGTGAGAGCTCAAAACTCCCTTTCAGGTTTCATAAACTTGATTTAGGATATTTTGATAGTATGAATCTAGACTCATGGAAAACATTTACGTTTCCTTGCTCCACTGTTTTTTCTCAGTATGCCTTTTAACAAAATCCACAAAGACTCACTGTGGATTCTGGAGCAGCTTATGGTTTATTAACCACTGGCCATGTACTGGATGTTTATGTGGAAGGCTTCAGTTCAGCTGAAAGCTAAGCTAAATCTAGCAGCTGCCATCCCCTGTGAGAAGGTGCGTGTATCCCTCTGAGAGCTGGTGGGGGTAGGGGATGCATATTTTTCTCCCCCTCTCATTTTCTCCTAAGAGTAGACCTTTGTTCAAAACAGGCTTGTACTAGCATGATTAAACAGGTTTAGATAAGCCTTGCAAATGACTTTGTGGCTGCTTTGTCTAAGAAGCACATCCAAATTTGTTGTCTACTTGTTTGGGAGGGTTCATTTGCATGCAGACTAGCACCAAAATAACTCATCAGTTCTGATTTCCTCACAAGTCAGTATGTGAAACCTTCCGGAATATGTATAAACTCAGAGCCTATGCTTACTGCATGCATATTTGCTCATCTGTCCCAGCCTGGAAGCTGGGCTGAATTGACAGATCCAGCTTTCATTCCAGCCCTACTGTTCTTGCATAGGGCTGGAAACATACTGGGTACAGCTGGACTTAGTGGAACAGTCCCACACTAAGCAATTTATACCACCTCTTTCTTTCTCTGTGAGTCCTAGGCAGAAACTGGTCCAGAAGAGAAGAGAAGACTGCTTTCTAGAAGCGCTGCACTTGTAAGCTTTACTGTTGGTGGCTGCAGGCTACTCTATATGTGAGGTACTTTGGGAAGGGCAACCATGCTAATTGCAGGGCAGCCTTGGTATCTCAGTGTAGATGCTCGTTTTGCATCAGTTTTTTCTCCCTCAAAAAAATGAAAAAGCAAATAAAGCAATTTGGTTTAGCCTAAACTGAGCAAAGATTTCTTGTGCAGCCACATGGATTGATTAAACTAGCCCAGTTTGAGAGAGCAGCTGAAGTTAAACCAGCACAATTCCCAGGCAGACTAGTTTTCAACTCACCTGCTGATATAAGCTTCTTATCTCAAAGAGTCTGATTGAATCTTCTAAAGCAACACAAGAATGGGCATAGCTATACTCTCCCTGTGCTCCTTGTCCCACTAATACCCTAAGGCTATCACCCACCTGAAATTAGTGGGAATAATACACTATTATAATCAGGTAGATGTGAACTAATCAGCAATGTGTGCTCGCAGCCCAGAATGCGAACCGCATCCTGGGCTGCATCAAAAGAAGTGTGGCCAGCAGGCTGAGGGAGGTGATTCTGCTCCTCTACTCCACTCTGGTGAGACCCCACCTAGAGTACTACATCCAGCTCTGGAGCCCTCAGTACAGGAAAGACGTGACCTCTTGGAGCTGGTCCAGAGGAGGGCCACGAAGACGATCAGAGGGCTGGAGCACCTCTCCTATGAAGACAGGCTGAGAGAGTTGGGGTTGTTCAGCCTGGAGAAGAGAAGGCTCCGGAGAGACCTTATAGTGGCCTTCCAGTACCTAAAGGGGACTTACAAGAAAGGTGAGGAGGGACTCTTTTATCAGGGAGTGCAGTGATAGGATGAGGGGTAACAGTTTTAAACTGAAAGAGGGTAGATTTAGATTAGATATTAGGAAGACATTCTTTACTCTGAGAGTGCTGAGGCACTGGAACAGGTTGCCCAGAGAAGTTGTGGATGCTCTGTCACTGAAGTGTTCAAAGTCAGCTTGGATGGTGCTTTGAGCAACCTGACCTAATGTCCCTGCGTATGGCAGGCGTGTTGGATTAGATGGTCTATAAAGATTCCCTTCCAACCCAAACTATTCTATGATTACATGATTCTTATGCAAATATACATTATTATAAGCATTCAATGAACGTGAGATGTGGAAGTGCAACCAATGAGAACAATTGTCAGGAATAAGACCAACAGGGAGATAATAAATTAATAAAATAGTTTGTGTAATTTTTCTTCCATGTCATTATCAGTTATCTACCTTAATCTAAGATTGCTGAAACAGCTTCCTGTGGACCACCAGGATGTACTCCATTGCTTTTTGTTTCTTAATAGCTGACATGACTCATCTCCATGTAGTTAATAGCGTGACAGAGTAATTTTTATCCCTTCCTGTTACACTGCAGCAGCCTCTAAGTCAGATCCCTGTGATCTCATCCATACAGGCCATGTTGCTATACAGGTGTATGAGTTTACTTAGCTACCCGGGGCATGGTTTTGAAGCTGGTATTTAGTCAAGTCAGGTCAAAAATATAATAAGCAAACAAACTTAGAATCATAGAATGGTTTAGGTTGGAAAGGACCTTGAAGATCATCAAGTTCCAATCCCCCTGCCAGGGGCACCTCCCACTAGACCAGGCTGCACAAGACCACGTCCAGTCTGGCCTTAAACACCTCCAGGGATGGTGCCTCAACAACCTCTCTGGACAACCTGTTCCAGTGCCTTACCACCCTCAAAGTGAAAAACTTCTTCCTAATGTTTAATCTAAACCTGCCCTCTTCCAGTTTAAAGCCATTTTCCCTCGTCCTATCACTACATGACCTAGTAAAAAGTCCTTCCCCAGCTCTCCTTTAGGCCCCCTTCAGGTACTGGAAGGCTGCAATAAGGTCTCCCCGGAGCCTTCTCTTCTCCAGGCTGAACAGCCCCAACTCTCTCAGCCTCTCCTCATAGGGGAGGTGCTCCAGCCCTCAGATCATCCTCGTGGTTCTCCTCTGGACATGCTCGAGCAGGTCCATGTCCTCATTATGTTGGGGACTCCAGAGCTGGATGCAGTACTCCAGGTGGGGTCTCACGAGAGTGGAGTAGAGGGGCAGAATCACCTCCTTTGACTTGCTGGCCACATTTCTTTTGATGCAGCCCAGGATGCGGTTGGCCTTCTGGGCTGCGATTGCACATTGCTGGCTCATGTTGAGCTTCTCGTCAATCAGCACACCTAGGTCCTTCTCCTCAGTGCTGCTCTCCAGCCATTCCCTGCTGAGCCTGTATTTGTGCTTGGGATTGCCCCAACCCACATGTAGGACCTTGCACTTGGCCTTGTTGAACTGCATGAAGTTGGCTTGGGCCCACCTCTCCAGCCTGTCCAGGTCCCTCTGGATGGCATCCCTCCCTTCCAGCGTGTCTACCTTGCCAAACAGCTTGGTATCATCGGCAAACTTGCTGAGGGTGCTCTCGACCCCACTGTCCATGTCTCTGACAAAGATGTTGAACAGTAAAGGTCCCAGTACCAGTACCCAGTACTCTACTTAACTTGGAAAAGTTAAGCAGAGGCTGGACAATGCTTATGACAACTTATATCTGCTTTCTAACCATGTTGTATGTTAAACATCAAATTATCTTTCTCTTAGAAGCCAAAAGGGTAAGTGTTCCCTGCTTTGATCTAAACCAGTCCATTACTGTGTCATTAAGAAAGCTGAATTAATGTATTAGCACTGCTGTCTATAAAATTCCATGCACTACTGATGTTTTTTATTCAGAACCAAATGGAAATGTAAGCACTATAGCTCTGTGTGTAAAACAGCATCTTCACCAGTCATGTACCTACAGGACAATCATAGCTTTCTCTCTCACAAGCACATACACATATGTAAAGTGTCTGACCATCACAGAGTCATGGCAGAGCTTGAAAGTATGAACCTGGCTGTAACCAATGAATGGAAATTTTCATGAGTTTATTGAAATAACAGTTTTGAGACATACAGCCAGCCACTTCCCATGTAAGTAACTTTTTAATGCAAATTTCTACTGGCCTTTGTGGCCTTATCAGTACTAAAATGTGTAAAAGACTTGGAGGGTAACAGGTGGAGAAAAGAGAAGTGGGATGAGGGTTCACATCCTGGATGCTGAGATAAATACAGGAGTTCCGTATTCTGTTGCTCTGCCTTTTCTGGCAGAAAAGCAGACCCCTTCTCCACCTGAGTGCTTCCAAAGGAAAGAGAGACCATACCATCATAGTTGGGGTTACACGTGGCTTAATACTGTGCCACTCCTGCTCTGGAAAAGGCGGCCTTTCCATCCTTTCCTAACCACTGATACTGCCAACTGGGGTTGTGGTATCAGAGACAAGTGTAGCGTGACGTGTTTCCAGCTCAAAAATCCTGGCCCTAAAATCAGGAGTTCTCAGCATTACGTTATAAAACCTAATTTCTGAGAACAGATATTCTAGATATTTCCTGTTCCCAGCTGACAGGCCAACATATGGCTAAGGACAAAACAGTTCCAGAAAGAAACTTTTTTCAGTAAAACTGAATTAGGCTAGGAGATCATAAAACTCATAACCAAAAAACAAAAAATTAATTGGAAGTTCTCTTCTTAACTTGCTTTAAATGTAAATGTTTACTTCTCTATAACAGGAAACCAGTATAGCATTTTATTTTCTCTACAGACCTGAAACGCTCTCTTGTTTTCTAATGCTTTTTCAGAGAAAAAGCTGAACAGAGAGATGCTGGACTATTGATACAGAGAATGAAATGTCCTGTGTCTCTATAGGTCAGACACAGCACAAGCACTGGCATAATACATTTCCTTACATGGGTTTACCACTGTTCCACTGGTGCTGGAAGGATTACCCTAGGGATGGGAGGTCCTTCACAGCCAAGACATTCAAACTTAAATCCATCAATTTAGCCCCTTTAACCTAGATTTTAAGACAAAACCAAACAGCCGATGCCAGTGGTAAAAGTCAAATACTCAGCACTCTTCAGAACTGGACTCTTACTCCACTCCCCCCTGCTTAGATTAAGATATCCAAAATTTTCTCTTACAGTTATTCAAACTCTTTGTCCCTCTAATGAAGCTCTCTCAACAGTCAAACTTGCGGCCTGGACACCTGCACAATGGAAACTAGAAAGAGATGATAACCCTGTTCACAGCTGACCAAGGAGGAAGTGAACCATCATTCTTGCATTTTTTTAATTCTCTAGACCTCCTAGCGTGAGATTGCTGACTAAATGGTGTGGTAAAATGGTAGAGTGAAAAATTGTTCTCAGCCTTCCCTAAGGACTTTTAGCTCGTACAAGTTTGCCGCAGCACTGACTTGGGTCCTGCTCTGCACCAGGCCGTTCTGTGTGCAGCTGCTATACATTTGTTTCTCTGTTAGAGACAGTAGTTGCTTCCTGTTTAACTAGACGTGTCCGCCGTTTCCACACAAGTCATCTCTGAACATGGTACTATCCAAAAAAAGATACAGCAATATAGGTGTAGAGCTTTTCATAGTGATTCAGCCCTCATCAAAGAAATCTAAAGAACTTACAAGGCATGACCTCAGACAAAGGTCTTCAGGGGGTGTGCAACATGCTCACATTTTGCACTGACAAATACAAGTCTTCTTACAAGACTTGTTTCTTCTAAAATCTTTAGCTAAACTGTAAAGCTAAAAAAGGAGTTTTTAATTTAATATTCTGGTAGTACATAGGGAAAAACATTGTTTTCTTTTGCTTGTTTGGTTATTTTTTTTAACTCTCTTCTCCCTCAGGGAAATCTAATTTTGGTAACGTGTGGGATGGAGCACTAATCTGCTGTTTTAACATGTGTGTATCTGGAATTTTTGAGCCACTTTTCCTAGCCTTGTGAACCTTCTCAAATACTGCAAAAAAGAAAGGCACAAGGGACAACCCCCAAAAGGTGCTAGGGAGACATTCACTGTTCTTGTGGCCTGATTCTACCCTGTTAAAGTACTTACAGTCTAAACAACGCCGAGTATCATAGAATCGTAGAAAGAGTTGGAAGGGACCTTAAAGATCATGTAGTTCCAACCCTCCTGCCATGTGCCGGGACACCTTCCACTAGATGGGGTTACTCAAATGTCTATCCAGTCTGGCCTTAAACACCTCCAGGGATGGACTTCCACAACTTCTCTGGGCAACCTGTTCCAGTGCCTTACCACCCTCACAGTAAAAAATTGATCTTTATATGCATTCCAAGTCTACTCTGTTTCAGTTTAAAACTGTTGCCCCTTGTCCTGTCACTGCAGGCCTTGGTAAAAAGTCTCTTTCCATCTTTCTTATAAGCCCCCTTTATACATCGGAAGGCCTCAATAAGGTCTCCCTGGAGCCTTCTCTTATCCAGGCTGAACCCCAACTCTCTCGACCTTTCTTCAAAGAAGGGGTGTTCCAGCCCTCAGATCATTTTTGTGGCTGTTGTGGTTTGGGCCGGACTGGCCAATGAAAACGAGTGACAGATGCTCTCCCCCACCTCTCTCATCAAGGCGAGGAGGGAGAGAGAGAGAGGGACTTACAAATTCAGAAAAAAACAAACTGCTTCAGTAGTTTTGGGTCACCTGTCCTGTCCGCTTCTCCCTGCAGGTGCAACCCCTGTATGCTTTTCCACTTCCAACCCTCCAACGGGGCAAATCACAAGTTATCTCACCTTGGTTGTTATGGAAATAAGTATAAGCAAGAGCCTCTCTGTATACCATTCCTTGGCATAAATTGCAACTTAGCAGATCTTATCACTCTGAGAGCAAAAGGTTTCGGCACAATATGCTCTTAATTTCAGAAAGTTCAGTTAGTTAGAAGAGGCTTAGCTGCAAAGTAAAATTACAAAACAGAAAATGGGTTCTGTTTTACCTCAAACCAGAACAGCGGCCCTCCTCTGGACCCGCTCTAGCCAGGTCCATGTCTTTTTTGTACCAGGGACCCCAGTGCTGGATGCAGTAGTCCAGGTGGGGTCTCACCAGAGCAGAGTAGAGGGGCAGAATCTTCTCCCTTGACCTGCTGGCCATGCTTCTTTTGATGCAGCCCAGGATATGGATGGTTTTCCGGTCTGCAAGCACACATTGCCGGCACATATACAATTTTTCATCCACCAGTATCCCCAAGTCCTACTCCACGGGGCTGCTCTCAATCTATTCATCCCCCAGTCTGTACTGATACTGGGGGTTGCCCTGACCCAGGTTCAGGACCTTGCACTTCACCTTGTAACTTTATGAAGTTCACATGGGTCCATTCCTCAAGACTGTCAAGGTCCATCTGGATGGCATTCTTTCCATCAAATGTATCAACTGCACCACTCAGTTCAGTGTCATCTGCAAACTTGCCGAGGGTGCACTCAATCCCACTGTCTACGTCATTGATGTATAGTACTGGTCCCAGTAGAGACCCTTGTGGGACACCACTCGTTACTGGTTTCCACTTAGACATCAAACCACTGACTGTAACTCTTTGGACATGGCCATCCAGCCAATTCCTTATCAATCTAACAGTCCACCCATCAAACCCATATCTCTACAATTTAGCAGCAAGAATGTTTTGGAGAAACGTATCCAAGGCCTTGCCAATGTCCAAATAGATGGCATCTGCCCAGAGGATAAGATAGCTGTGAGGGAAGCTTTCACAGGAGTAGAGTCTGCTGTTCTTCTCTGCTCTGATTCAACAGGTCATATTCATGTATGTAATTCCACAATTAACTGAATAAAGCATACAGATTACTAAAGACAAGACTATGCAGGAGCTTTGTAACCATTGCGTGTGCCTGAAACATGAGGCTGGCTAGAGTGCTCTACAGGGAAGCAAACCTCAATCCCTACCCCAGCGATATATGTTTTTCCCCTCAGCTTATTTCCCAGCTCTGCTGTCCAGTTTGGGAACTGGCAAGGCCATCGTGAGTTTCTTTTCATAAGATCTATGCAATCAGCTGGTGCCTGAAAAAAATTACCCTTGAGTTTTTGAAAAGGTGTTCTTCACTTTGCTACTGGAGTCTTTAGCACGTTGATTGAAAAGGAACTTGTTCAGTAAATTAGATAGTAGAGACAAATAGACAGACCAGACAGTGGAGCTCTTAGCCAAAGTGTTCTGCAGCCATCCCACCTTCCCCCCTGTACCGGGCTTGCCCACCACAGCCCTGCTGCTCTCAGGTTGACTGTTAATCTTCGCCTTCTCCCCAGGGCTATGAGGGAAGTACAGAAACAGCTGGGATTAAGGGGAGGATGTGCACTCTGAATGCCATATTTGTCTTAGGAGCATTAGTGGAGCAGGCATGTGATGGAGAATGTTGCTGCAAGATACAATTCCAAGCAAAGACAGTGTGCCAGTGTCCATCTTGGGGAGTTTTTACTTGGTTATATCACCTTCTCTTGCTGGAGATGCTCATGGAGAGGCTGAAAAACCTGTGATAGTGCTGATATGAATGCTGCCCTGTAGTATTTGGAATAAAAGGTGTCTTTTCATTGAACAGGTTGCCCAGAGAGGTTGTTGAGTCCCCATCCCTGGAGTTGTTCAAGGCCAGGCTGGACGTGGCCTTGGGCAGCCTGGTCTAATGGGAGGTGTCCCTGCCTATGGCAGGGGAGTTGGAACTCGATGATCTTCAAGGTCCTTTCCAACCTAAACCATTCTATGATTCGATGATGCTATGATTAGGACTGCTTCATTCTTTCCGTGTTCTCCTGCAGCTGTCAGGGACTGGAGTCTCTCAGTTCCTTGGGCAGTTGCTGTATGTTACAGGTTTCCCTCACATCCTAGAAACGTTTCTGAAACATAATGCCTTGCAAGGTAAAGCTGCTTTTATCCAGATTCCCTGTCTTCAGACTGAGATTGGCTTATCGAGCTTTGGTTTGTTTAACTGTGTCCTGACACTACAGCTGCTACTGTTAGGTTTTACCATTCGCAAGGAAAACCCTCCATTACCAGCCGCTCTCTCTCCTGTCAGGACTCTGATGTTCCGGTTTGTATTTGTGGAATGATGTAAGAGAGGTGCTTGGCATTTCCCTCTTCTGGTTGAAGGGTCTTAGTCCTTCCCGTTCCCATTTCTTCTGGCAGAACTTCATCCCACAAGAAGTCAGACTGGCCAGCAGCTTGGACAAGAGCAGGAGTAGGCCAAGGTGTATTCGGAAACAGACCTGAGCTGTTATGCTACTAAATTAAAATGACCGTGGAATGCTTCTGCCACTGATCAAGTGAAGTTTTCTTCCAGCAGTTATGAAATGCAGTAGAAAGACTGCTCGAAATCTCTCCAGAAAGGGGCAAGCACTGGAGAGTGGGGAGGGTTGCATCTTATTGAGTGTCTGTGAGCATGAAGCGAAGCGCCTCTGGAGGAGCAGTGCGGGTTGTACACAAAGTTTTGCGAGCCCTTGAGAGGGCTGGTTTGTGGTTTAGTTGAAGCGCTAAGCTAATGCTGAGGTCAGTTCTTACAGACTATGAACCCATTCATTTATTTCAGTGGCTGGCTTTTGGAATAGGCAGATACCACTTTCTTAATTGTCCAGGTCTGGGGCCATATTTCAGCCTTGACATACTCTGTTCCCTTACCACTCTCCAGTGCTACTATAGTCCGTGAACGAATTCATTCACAGCGCTGTACTTTTCAGTGCATTGCTAAGGATGGCCATCATCCCAAGGGACATTAGAACTTGCATGTGTGTATTTTCAGCGTTGTTGACATTTTTTTTGGTACTTTTTGTCCCATGATTGCCTAACAGCAGTTTCTTCAATTGTCTGCCATAGAATTATTGATGTCTTCCTACGCCTTGCAAGCAACACATTTCTTTTCCTGCAGGCGGGATATTGCACTGTTCCCTCATACTATTTTTTTTACAAAGGGGAAAACTTTTACTTAGGTCATCCAGAGGAAGAACAGCCCCCTAACATGCATTAGGCTTGCTCAGCTGTTCCAATGTTTCTGAATACTGAACATATCTATTCCATTTAAACAAACAGTACTGAAAAAATCCAATTATAGTAGTAGTTGTCAGTGTGGAAAACAAAGCTATTAAATTCTGATGTACGGCTGGATCTGTTCAGTTCCTAAATAGCATAGATCAAACTGTTTCTTCTTTTTCTTGTGAATTAGTGGCACAGATAAATTCTGCCAGAAGACTAATGTAGTTTAAACATTAAAACATTTCACTCTTAGTATTTAAACAGTCCGCATGCTTTGGATACATAAAATCAATATGTAATTCCAGTTGCACATTAATAAAAGGTCAGATTAATTTTATATGGTAAATGCAGGGTACTGTTATATAAAGCAGTAATAGGATGGGCCGATGCATTAGGAGAATGCGTTCTTATTGCACTTAAAAGCTTTTAAACTGGAAAGCTATTTTTCTGGCTGAGGCAGATTTTTGTCTATTAAATACTTCCTTTGAGTTGTCCCCATGACTCCATTTCTCCCTTTTTGTTTCCTCCAGACATAAACACCAAAACAAATCCCAGAGCCCTCATCCAGCAATTGTACTGCAGGGAGAAGTCTGGATAAGATCCCCAGTATAGCCAGTAAACACAATGTGATAAGCGGGTAACTGTCACTGTCACCCAAGGGCATCCTGGGGTACTCATGCTGTCCTGTTGGAAGAAAGAACTAAACATCAAACTTGGGCTTCTGCAGCAGTAAAGTAGGGCAGATGAAAAAAGGAAAGCAATTTAATAACTATGCATTATTAATATCACTAGCAGTCCATTAAATCACCCATACAACGCACATTTAATGAAGGGGAATATGTTGTTTGAACACTGTGTAATTGTCAAACTAACTCATCTGGCAGAGCAGCGTGCTTTGCTTCTTGAGCTATGACAGTTCGTGAGGTTGCCAGCAGAGTCGGGAAGGTTGGCATTTCACTGTAGAGATTCAGAATGATCTTACAGCTGGAGCTCCAAAGTCATGTTGGAGAGTGCTAAATTCAGTCCCCTTTTTTTGTGACAGTTTCTCTACAGTTCCTTCATGTGTCTGCCTGTTAGTTTCCCACTCTGTAAAGGCATTGTAACATTTTCTTCCCCTCAACACTTTGCCTTTTTAGGATATAACTTTTTCAGAGGGTGATACATCAATAGACACCTGACAGATAAGGGACAGTGGTTTATTTTAAGGAAAATTTTAAAGAAAACACCTTTCCATTATGTTTTCTTCTCCTGTGTATGTTTGTACTTCCCCCAGAGACACAGCCCAATTATTGCAGACCGAAGTTACTGTTTTAAATGGAACTCTTTATCAGGTTTAATAGGTAGAGCATTGTTAAACCTAGTCACAAAACCCTTTACATCTGCAATTTAACTTTAATTTGAAATTCAGCTTTGTAGGAATAAATATTGAACAGGTTTTTGCAAGCTGACTAAGTCTGCTTACGTAAGGAAAATAAGCCTTCCCATTGCTGCATTTAGAGTAAGAATGAATTTCCCTAACTTTTAAGAAATGGGAAGAAGTAGCATTTATGGATAGGATATTTTCCTAGCAAGAATACTCCTAAAGAAAAGAAATATATTCTGTGGAACCCTTGCATACATAAAAAAAACTAATGAAATTATCACTGTATGTCCTTTTGACAAGTTTCAAGCTTTCAGAAATACCTATGAGTTCCTAAAAGTCAGCAGTTTTTTTCAGAGGAAGGCAGTGAGCTAAGGCTATTTTGGCAAAATTAAAATATGAAGTCAGATTATATGAGGAAGTCAGATTCTTATTATTGAATTAAATCCCTTCTTTTTTTTTTCCCTCTTATTTTTTTTTTCTTCTTTTCATTTTGATATGACATAATAGGGCAGAAGAGTGAAGCAAGAAGTGGTCTTCACTCCTCCAGTGTATCATCTTGTGCATCATTTCATAAATGCAGAAACCTTGAAGACCTGTTTTTTAAATTATGTTGGTAAGAAAGAATTCTTAGCACTAGAATGAAGTGGATAACTTTTAGTCACTACACACTTCTGAATGCAGCGTATGAACAACCCCAATGTGGGGATATACTTGAATGTTTCTACACATTCATGGTTGACAAAATGATGTGTTGCTGCATTTCTGAAACTCTCAAACCATATGGGAAGAAATGACTGAAACCTCTGTTTCACATCTTTCAAGACCTTGTTATGACTTAACCCACAGAAAAAAGAGTTGTGTCGTGTCATGGTGGTCACAGCACCGGGCTCCTGGTGTCTCGCTCGGCCATGCAGCACTGGACAAGGCACGCCACCAGTTTTGCCTTCTCATCCCCTGTGTGGAAGTCTGTGGTCATTCAGTTTTTCAAACAGTGTTTACCAACCATCCAACCATTCCCTACATTCTCCAGAGCAAAGGCAACCAGATATATTTTGTGGTTTTACTCTTTGAAGTAACTTGCATCCTATTGCCAGCGTGCAGACAGTACAGCTTGGGAGACCTGTTGTAGAATGACATTGCTGTGGTACCATGATGGTGATGAGAAGTTCAAACCCAACAGGAGGAACAGCATCCATCTGAAAGACTAGCAGAGACTGTGTCTTAACAGTGATGCAGAAATTCACTATAAGAGAAAAATTTAAGGTAGTGGTGGAGAATTTAATTTTTTCATGGACTTTCACCTAGAAACAGCACAAATCATGATTTGTGCACTGTTAAAGCAACACTTTTGACTTTAATGTCTGTCTAGCTGCAGCTTCTCTTAGCTGTTAATACACAGGAACATCATCACAGTTTGTGTTTCATTTGCTGCTGAAGTGTGGGCATCAGCATAAAAAGGAATAAAACTTTGATCATTGTGAAATCTTATGTTAACTTTGTGCTTCTTTATAACCAGTGAAAGCAGTCACATGCAGGCAGTGTTTAACATATTTGTTCTTTCATTTACCAAAAGGCATTTTCACATCAAAACAGTGTCATCAGCTGTAGTATACAGTGTATATCTACCCTTCCATTTCATAGGGAAGAGATGGAGCTTTTTGGTTTATTAATAAACCGAAGAGGTTTTGCCATAAATCAGAATTCAACAGCTTTGTTTCCTTACATAAACTACTATTCTAATTGGATTTTCTCTCCTCCCAGATATTATCTGGTTAAAGACCGTAATCACATATTTCAAGTTAATTGTAAGAGAACACAAATACACAGACGGTTAGATTTAATGATACGGGACTCTTAGTTCCAAAACTGAGTCATAAATGAAAAGAATCCAACAAACAAAGGAGGATGAAAGTCAATGTTGCATGGTAGCGATGGGGAAGTCGAGTACGTTTAGTCCTCTCTGATCTTGACAAGATCTTTTTTTTGTGAAGACTTTAGCTCTAGATTTTAAGTAGATTTTTTCTTCTTATTTGTAAAGTTGCTGGCTTTGCTGGCAGGCTTTCTTAGCAGAAAAGGGATTCAGTCTGCAAACTTCCAATTGCTCTAGAAGTTAATGTGTCTGTACAGTACTGAAACCATGCTCTCTCTGCTGAGTTCAGCAGCCATAGAAATCCTGCATTTGATTATGTTGGGTTTTATTATTACGTGTCTCTAGGATTCCCCCAGGGGCATTCATCAAAGATGTTAAGATTTCTTTCTTTTCTTTTTTTTAAGACCATGGAATAAAAATTTGTGCTAAATTAGCTGTATTGTATATAGAATATTATAATAAAAAGACAAGAAATGTTTCCCTTTCCAGTCTTTTCCCTCCAATTTACAAATGCAATTTAAGCTAGTGTGGTGACTCTTCTTTAACACAGTCCTTAAGCAGACAGACAGTATATTATTGAAACACCTTGAGCAATGTTTGTAGATTATTTTTCCTGTATTTTTTTTTTTCCTGTCAAGGAAGATACCGGGGCAAGGAAGGAAAAGGTCATGTTCTGGGGCAGCAGAGCAGGTGTTACGTAGACAACACAGGCTTTCCCAGCACAACACGCTTTGGTGTGACTTGGGAGAACTCACCTTCTCCAGCAAGCTCAAGTAAAGCCAGCTGCTGGGTAACACTGGCTGATAGTATAGTGTCTCTGTAAGGTGAACCCTTGACTGCTGGAGGCAAGGACAGAGGCAGAGCGTACACTTTAGGAGCCGTAGTAACAGATTTCAGATGTCAAGGCCTGAAAGCTTCATGATATCTGTTCTAGCCAGTGATTCCTTCCTGGTGACTGCTGGTGTCTGTGCCTGTCTGAAGTGAGCAGCTGAGGAATGAGGGTCAAAGGGGGTAAATGTTTGGCTTTATAATGTCTGCCCCATTCTACAGCCTAATGATGTCTTTAGGTGCCTCTGCAGAACTACGTACTTCCAAGCATTCTCAGCATCAAACTTCAGTCACCTAGAGAAATGTAAGGCTGACCAGGATAAATATCTAATGAGCTTAAATACCAACAGTATTTGGTGCTGAGAGGATCATCTGGATTTCTTGCTAAGGCTCAGGTAATTGACTGCCAACTTTGATGTAATTTAGGGAGTCTGATTCTCAGTATAGCAATCTTCTTTGCTCCATTGGGCTGTATCTGTCTCTAAGTGACAGCCCATCTTCACAGTTCTCTTTATCATCTCTTGTTTCTTGAAAATACAGGAAAGGTTTCCAAAAGTGTCAGGCGTGGGTGGTTTGAATTTTCATCTATATACTGTAAGTCTGTCTTTCTTCCAGGTGTAACTGGTAGAAAAATGAAGTAGGGCGTTGATGGTGATGCTGACATATCCTCTTGTTTCTTTTATCTCTTATTTAAAATCTAGTTTCTTTCACCTCTTCTGAGTAAAGTCAATATTAAAAAAACAGACATACATGTGTGTTTCAGAGAAGCTGGCAATAAGATTGTGACTGTCCTTTGGTTACTGATTCTTAGTCAGCTATTCCCTTAGTGTGTTCTAAAAGGTAGTGGTTGGGGTCTACAGCTGCTCAGCAAAACCATTATAAAACATAACATTTGCAGTGTTATCACTGTTGAAAGCTTAATAAAATTGTAATTCACAATTGGTTCTTTCATTCAAATGGTGTGCAAAGCAGTTTTCTAAAGCTAGTCATCGCTGATGGAAACAAACAGCCTTCTCAACAGCACCAGGACCGGGTATCTCTAATTTCACTGCATAGTTTGTTTGGTCTGGCAAAGAAGGAAGAACCTGGATTTTTATTTAACAAAATCAAGTAATTATGCTGTGATAGGATATTTTTCCTCAGACACAACAAGGTGCTAACTACAAGTAAACAAACATATATAGTCAGCAAAAATACCATCTTCAGACTAATGAGCTAGAGAATCAAGAAGGTTTTTAAGTGTTAATTAGGAAAAAGTTATTCTGCTATATGTGTGTAATTTACTGTAGTAGATTAATTTATCTGTGTTGGCATAAAGCAATTAAGAAGTCTTGCTAATATTTCAAAAGCTCATATTAGCTTTTTCATAATTGTCAGTATATTGACTTCTGTTGTCCTAGATTTTCAGTAGCTTCACTGAACATGAAGTATAGTGATACTATTGGATATTCAGAGCCTTCCCAGCTAAATTTCATTTTTCCACTCCAGACCAAATTCATTTGACTTCTGAGTTCAGCATCTTTTATCTAATGTTTTTAGAAACTCGCATTCTTCCACTTGCAGAACGAAAGTGTCATCCTTGTAAGGGAGATTTTGGAAGGCATCTAAGGAATTTCGGTGCCTGGGTCCCTTTGATTTTTAGTTCCAGTGGTCAGTGTCATTCATTTGATTGCCTTTGAAAACAACTGGACTTTAATATGTTATGTAAGCTAGAAAAGAAAACCATTTTGGCTATAATTTGCAAGTCTTTGCCCTAAGTAATTAACACTTTTATTCTTCCAGGACTCAGAATTTGACCCCTTGAAGTTCACCAGTGTCATTGAATGTGAGAAGCCAAACAATGACTTAAGTAGGTTTCGAGGTTACATGTGAGTATTTCATATAATATCCTTCAGTATACACTCCTTTTCTCTAATATGGAATAAAATAAATGCTGGTTTGTTTTGGGCTGTGTTCTGTAAGTTGCATCATCATCACATCTAAATAGAGCTGCATATTTGAAGCTCTTTTAGAGGATCCTCACTTCAGGGTGAGATGGGAGCCTCACGTTTCCATTCCTTAGGATGGATTTAATTGTTAGCTTTGATCAGTTTACACTTCAGAAACAAATGCATGAAGCAGTGCAGTTACAGACACTCTTCTCCCTTTCCTTCCCTCCATGGATCAAAAAAGCCCATCTGGAAATGGGAGGAAATAGAAAACCGGTTGAAGACAGCCAACAAACAAATACAATCTGTTGTACACTGCTTTTATGAAGATGGATCTGTTTGATGTTTCTTTTAATATAAGTGTTATTGAGGAGAATCAGAAGGTGAAACTGATATTCCTCCAGCTATTTTTTATTCCTTTCTTCTCATTCAGACAAAATAAAATGATTGGCTCACACAATGGGTGTGCTTGTACATATGGCCACTTGACTTAATTCTAAATAAACACAACTGCATTAACAGGGTGGTCATCTCTGGCCAATCAGTCCTGCTTAGAAGCAAATGTTACAGGAGCACTTTGTTTCTAACATATCCAGGACTGTAGTGTGTAGGCATGCCCATAGTGGTGACTTAGAAGATGCACTCTTGCATGACTTATTTTTCTGCAGTCTGAAACCACATGGAGAGTGAGAGACCAGGATATTTAATTTTTGTCTAAATTTTAATGAAGAGAGTTAAACAGACACTAATTCTATCTAGAATGCAATGATTTATCACCTATATTGATTAGGAGTGATAAGCAGTATTGAATAGTGTAGATGGCACAAGGTAAATTGCTGGAGCTTGGGGAGTTTTTTATAGTGATGCTATTTACCACCTCAGTTACTACTCTCAGATGTCACAGATCGTGTAGGATGTGCTGTCAACTGGTGTAAATCAGGACAGTTTTTTTGAAACTACATCAGGTTGTAGTGTGGGAAAATGTTTTCCTTTATTTAGCAGCACAAAGCCCTGCAGTTCATTTAAAGAAAAAGGTTTAGTACTAGACATAACTTCATGAGGGTGTGTAACTGTCTACATTAATAGAGAGCCCGCTCTACAGCAGAAATGACATTTCCAGATACGGAAATGGAAAGTTTGGCAGCTTTTCTAGCACACTTCATGTGTGTGAGTCTTAGTCCCCAAAATACTGAGCAGAGGTTGAATGCTGTAGGAGATATGCATAAATTTGTCTTTCATTATGTATTTACTTATGTACTTCATGTAGAAAATGTCTGTAGCATGTAAGTCACAGAAACATTTGAATTATGTAGCAGAAAACATGGTAGTACCTTTTGGAAGACTGTTGTTCAATATTGATTCTATTTAATCTTCTTTATATTTTAATGTTTCACAAATTATGTAAATATAATCTGACGCAGCAAAAAGCCAAGACATCAGCTTTGAATCTGGCAGAAAGCATCAATTGATTTCCAGGTCTCATCAGCTACGCTGCAAGAGATTGACAACTAAAGGACCGCGGGGCATTTGAAGTAAAGAGCAGGGATCAACCCCTCAACAAATAAACTCTCAGTTTCCTAATTTATCACAGGAGAAGGCTTTTTCCCCTCTCTTTTCACATTTCCTTCATTAGTATCATGAAATTATGAGTCTATTTCAAATCATACATTAGCAAGATTAATAGTAATTAGCACATCTGAATTGAAACATGTCATTGCCATGTCAAACTCGGATCTTAACTCTTGTTCAAAATCTTACCAGTAGTCACTGCTTGAAAGAAAGGTTCAGATAGCTCCCAGCTGATAATAGCTCAACAGAGAAGTGTTACTGAAATATTTAAATAGGGATGCTCTGAAATAATAGACTTTAAAGAGATCCACATGTAAAAGCTGTGCTGAGACATTACTGTCGAAGTTTGCTTGAAGTTTTGACCACTTAGTAGGTTTCCAGTTTTGATTAAGGCTATTTTTTTCTATTTGAAATACGAAGGGCTCCGTTGGTTCTAATGTCTGTGCTAACAAATCTTTCCTGGAATAGAAATATTTGTGTGTGTGTGTGTGTGTTCTAAACATGTAAAAATTTTGTTCTCCGCAGTTATTCTGAAATGTGATCACTATAGGTAAACAGTGTAACATAGGCAGGCCAGGGTAAAAGGGGACATGATAATAAAAAAACCCACAAAAATACTGCATAATGCATTGAGACAGGCCTGGCCCTATCCTATAGCTGCAAGAGTGTAGTGTGCCCGTTACTACATACGACTTTTTCAGTTATATTGGCACAATCCTCATTGAATGCACTCTGGGTGTGCAGACATGCAGGCAGACTACCAGTTCTACTCGGTGCTTGCTTTAATACTGTTTTGCAGTTTCTGCACCCTCAGGTATCCCAAGCATATTTCCTCATTTTTATTTCTCTATAAGAAGTCTTCTGTGTAAAAAGAATACCTAACATGCCCCCTGCCTGTGTGGGTCTAGCCAGATTATGTACAGTATGCATGGCAAACATTCAAAAATCCCATGCCAGGTTCCAAAAATAACAAAATTTACTTTAAAAACTTGTTTCTAGCTTTTTTGTGTGTATATGAGCAAGGGAAAAGAAGAAGTAGTAATTTGCATTCTGTCTTTTCAGCTTTTCTCTGAAAGTAAAAATTTTATTATTAGACAAGAACAGAAAACTTTATCTGATCATACTAAAATAAGGAAAAAAAATGTATAAATCTATACAGTATTGTCTCTTTAATGTGCTATAGCGACACCACCTCTCCTGGAAAAAAAAACCAACAACCAAGCCTAGACTAAGTTTCATCAGAATTGAGAGCCAGGAAGATTCTGACTGAAGATGTACACTAAGGCTATGTTTAACATTGTTGAATATTTTCTTTGGGAGTGTCAAGCCTTGGAAAGTATTGCCAGCTGTACCACTGACTTTGTAAGACACTTGAGAAACCAGAGAGTGAAAGAAGACTCTCTTCTGAATACAGATTTGATACATCACCTTGTTATTTAATGCTGGTAAACACATAACAAGGAAAAATATAATAGAAGGCTGAAGTGAGCTACCATCGGACTTATTTTTGCATTTCTGTATTAAACCAGGAGGCTTATTTCTACACAAACACTTTCAGAGTGCTGTAGCAAAATACTAGCTAACTTCATCTGGTCTGCCCAATTCTCCTAATTCGTGGTGCATGTGTATTTTAGATGTTTAGATACTGCATATTTGCGGTGTCATCTGTGTGAGAAATTGCAGAGAAAAAGAGCGTTGCACCTGCGCTTGCCAGTGCATTCCCTTGTGGGCTAGCCTTCATGTTCCAGGCCTCTGTTCAGCCGGCCACTGTTTTAAATACTGACAGAGAAAAGTTTCTTTGCCTCCAAAGTTATACTGGCCTGAATCCAGAATGAGGAAAAACAGACGGTTCAGCCTCTGTAACAAGCTTAAGGTATATAACTCTGCAGGGCTAGAAATGGGATCTAAGCCATCTCTCCACCCAGACATAAAGTTATAGCCTTGGCAGGTTTGTTATCAAAGTGAGCAGTTTTATCTAACTCTAGTTTTCATTATTTTTTAGTCCAAACCTTTATGTCTGTAAATTTGTCTTCCTTTTATCATCAGTGCCCAATTGCCTTATATGTATGTTCTGTTAGTGAGTCACTGGGAGTGAGTGCAGACAAGAAGGAAACAGTAAGTTTCCTCCAGCCCCTGCCAGCTTCTTCTCCCCAGATTCTGATTTCATTCATGTTTTCTAAAGGTCTGCTGAGCAACAGGTGAGTTGATTGACTTAATTTGGATATGGAAAAGTAAAAAGCAGTACCAAATACATGTAAGGATGTGTCATGGTGAGAGTGCTCAGCCGGAGGATGAGGGCAGTAGATTGGGGTATTGGCACCTACAGGTTAACTTCAGATGTTGCAGCATTGCTTTGGAGCAGTTGTATAAGCTAAGATAGTAAGAACAAATGTATAATTGTACAGAAAAAATACACAAGTAATTGTATATAAAGGTTGCCATGTGCAATATACCTGTCACAGTCCACTGTTACTGTGAAGTGTAAAAAATTAATGAAGGCTATAAAATCATAAGCAATTACTGCTTAAGTAGGTTTGTCTTTAAAAAGTCCCATTTATTAACAGGAACCATAACTATCGTTTGAAGACTTCATTGGAAATTCAAACTAACATTTTCATGATTTACGAGAAAGGCTAATGTAGAATTCAGCCTTAAAAAGCAGAGGAATGGTAGAATCCTGGTAGTAGTGTAATTTCTACAGTATGGAATCATTAAGAAATTATTTCCCATAGTTCAAGCCCAGCCAAATTTGGGTAATTCTCCAGCTGTCCATCAGCACTTACACCTATTGGCATACTGCAAGAAGGCTGTTGGGCAACCCCCACTTCTTCAAGCTCCTTTGGCAAAAGGTGAGGCAGTGAGTTAAAGAGGTTTGCTGAAGAGGACAGAAGCAAACCCTCTCTTCTTGTGTCTGAGGCCATCAGGGAGGATGGGATGAGCAGGGGAAGTTCTCCCCTGATGAAAAAAAACCCTTAATTTTTGTATCGGAATCGCAAACGTGATGTTAGCTGCTGCTTCTTTTCTCCATTTGTTTCTAGTCTCTAGTCATCTCTAGTCAGATGCTATTGCTGCTGCAGCTACCTCAGCTGTCAAACCCACCACTTTTTCTCCATCCCTAAAGTGAAAAGCTAAGCATACCTGTTGAAACACCAAAGCTTTTAATTTCTATTTTTGAGCAGGGCGTGGGTATAATGCATTATACTGAACTGAAAGAACTGTGTATATGTGTCTGTATATATATACATATGTATGAAAACATATATATATTATTAATGTGTATATTCTACTCACTAAGAGCATTGACTAGAGGCTACATAGCATAACCACCATAACAGCGTAATTTGCAAGTCATCCTACTAGACTGGGGAAGAGTACAAAGGATTCACCAATGTGAATCTTTTCTTCTTGCAGATTTCAGGATATTTGATAAAGTTCTTCAGGCCAGAGATCCTAGAAGGATGTACTAAAGTTAGAATTTTGGTCCTCATTTGGAAAAGGAAAAGATTCTAACAGTCAGAGAAAAGCATGAAGAGCTAACCCAGGTGTGAAGGCTTAGAAAATAGGAAGCAAATGAAAAGAACTCCACCTTTTTATAAAAGGCACAGTTTTAAGCTAGTTTGCAGATTTTGGGGGACACAGGATTTTAAATGTTCAAATCCAGGTAGCCATAAAATTTGACATTGCAACACTGCAGTGTTAATTTTAGTATAGCACATATGCTTTTCCAGGATTTCTCTTGAACTCCCAGCTTTTGCTAGTTTTTTATCGCAGTCCGTTTTTTAGATTTTGGAATTGTGATGGTTTTGATGCTCTGAAAGTGAAGGCAAAACATTTAAACAATCCAGACTCAGCTTTAATCTTCTCTGAGGCATTGGGATACTGCAGTTGATTAAATTAAATTTTATTAATTTAGAAAAGGTTTGAAAATATTATTTGGTTTGTCTTTTTTACCTAATAAAACATTCTAATGCTATTTTTTAATTGTTATTATTGTTTAGCATTTCCCTGGTGACTGTTAATTCTCATAAGGGTGTTTTCTGTATTTCTCTGTCAGCTGAAATTTGAGTCAGTCCATACACAGCAGACTATAAGTTGTAGTGGAAACATTACTCTGTTCCATTTTTCTCATGTGTTTTGGTGCTAGTCAACAGGAATCATCAGTGCACAGGCCATTTCGTCTTTCTTAGAGAGACACTTCTGAAAAGAATTTCTCTTGTTCTCACTGATGAACACATTGAATTTTTTTCCTTTCTTTTTCACTGAACTGACACATATTATCCCTGGCACATCTTCCTTAGTACCACTGCTTCTGAAGCACAGTCCTTTTCCAATTTCACCGTATTTCTTTCTAGGATTTCTTTGATATGAAATTGTGAATAGTGGGTTAATCATATGCGCTACACAGCTGCTCTTAGGTGGACTGGATTAACTGTAATTGCACAGTCGATTTGCACACGCACAGAAAGTCCAAAGCATTTTCAAAGCATTAGATAGGCTGCACACATGCTGTAGATTTGGCCTGCATATCTCTAGTGAGCATTTTTCCAGTTCATTTGTATATCCAAGAGCAACTGGTACTGCTCCAGCTGGACTGCTGCATGTTTGGGATTCTTGAGTAGGTGTTCTCAGTTTTCAAAGTCTGCCAGAGAGTCTTCCCAGGAGGAAGATCTAAGGAAATATTTCTCCATCAGGTTGACAAAACTTCTTAAACTTTGAAGGTGTTTCCTGGGCTTGTTATATTACAGAGTAGTATGATTTTAAAAGCTTAATGTTTTGACATGCTGTGCTTTGTTCTGTTTTTAAATTTTCTGCAGTGTACATAAAAACGGAAAAAAGGATGGACTGTTCAAAGAAAATCTTTTGTTACGTGGATGTACCATTAGAAATACAGAAGAAGTTGCAGGAATAGTAATCTATGCAGGTAAAGGCTGTTTTTCTGTCTGACTAGGCGTACCACCTTTTTGTAGTTTCCTTAAAATAATAACAAAAATCCATATTACATCATCTGATGTAATTGCTTCTGCAGGGCATGAGACCAAAGCTTTGTTAAATAATAATGGACCCCGTTACAAACGCAGTAAGCTTGAAAGACAGATGAATGCCGATGTCCTTTGGTGTGTCCTTATACTTCTAATCATGTGTCTGTTTTCTGCCATTGGTAAGTGCTCTTTAAAAGTAGAAACTTAAGTATCAGGCTCTCTTGGGATTCCTTTATCAAAAGGATGGCTTTATCAAAAACATATGTATCTGCCAAAATATGAAATCCATACAGCTGCCTCCATACTACCTAACTTTGGGTATGTTTCCTTCTTTGAAATCAAAATGTCTTGATACATAAGCTCATCTCAATAGCTCCTTAGTATCAATCAAATATATGCTATTAGTACCAGAAATCTGAAGGCTTAGCTTCTGCCACCCTTGATAGCATCCAAAAATGTCCAGTCCAAAAGAAGCCATGTTATATGTAGTCCCCTCAAATTTACAGGTGTTAAACATGCCATTAATCAGTCAAGAAAGTAATTTGTGAGCAGCCAATAAACATAATTAGCACAATGCTATTCCCCAGTACTATTTATTAAATCAAGGACACAGTGTACAACATTGATGCACTGTGCCTAAGGCTGCAGCTTTAACATAGAAGAAATAAACAAAAGTCTAAATCTGCCTAAGTCCAAGTAGAAGACTCTCTAGACTTCATGGAGTGTTTAAGGAAACGTTGAGGTTCAGGTTAATACTCTTCAGGCCATTTTTCTGTTCACTTGTGAGAATGAATTGAGTTTTAGGTTTGGCACCCAAAATGATTCTTTATATATGGCATATGAATTCCATATCCTTAATGTTTGTGTGTTCTGTAATGTTTGTGTGTGAGTCATACGGCATAAACACTGGAATGTTTCCTAACAACCATGGGTTAGCTTAATAACAATATTATGCCATTTTAATTCGTCTCTGCGTGCCTTTTTCCAGGTATTGTTAAATGCTGTTTAAAGATGAGTTTTTCCAGCTGTGAATCAGCCGGCATATCTGTTTCTACTGAGTTCATGACACTCTCCTGTAGTGTCTCAGTGTCAGGGAGCCAGTGCTGTGGTAGGCTTAATTATAGGGAGTCACTGCCCGCAGCTGTCCCCTCTGCCACTGCATCCGAGGTGTTGCCCCTGGAGCAGCGGCAGCGGGAAGTGTGCTGCAGTGGCTTCAGATCAGCTGAAACTCCTGAGATGCATGAATGTGAACGGGAGGAGGTGGCACGCAGCAGGTGACACATACACCTTCCCTGCTGTCACTTCTGCTACGAGGCTAGAAACCACCAGCAGAGGGCCAGAGCAAACTGCTGGAGGTGGTAACAACCAAAAACAGCTGGAAAGAAATTTGCTTGAGCCCTTGGAAACCAGAGGTGCCTGGTCCTTCAAGACATGCACAGCTGTGTTGTGTAAGCATCAAGCAATTTTTGTACCTTCTGTTGAGAAAGTATAAGTGGAGGTACGACACTTAACTAATTCTTTTGAAAGTCTGAGTCAGGATATTTATAAAACAAGTCTTGATGTAGGTCATTCTCAGTGTGGGGCTTCTGATTTTTGCTCTCAGGAATAAAAATAAAGACATCAGTAGAGACATCAGTACGGTGATATGCTTGTGTTGGTAGTGCAGGGACAAAATAATTTGCTCACTTGGCGTAAATACTGTTTTTATTTTTCAATAGTTCAGTGCTGGTTTTATGTATCAAGATGTAAACGACCTTGTCAGATGTGGCTTACAAAAGATTACTTTTAAAGTAGGCCTTCATCCTTTTCTTCTGATTTCTGACATACAGTGAAGATAGTTTGACTGCTTTTTATCATGGGGGAATTCTTCCTTGTTTTTAATCTTAAAAACAACAGGCATACCATTTTAGGTCTTTTAGGACTGCAAATCCTATCACTCCACAGAAAGGCAACTTTCTGTCTCTTTAACAAGAATGTTGTTTTCCCAAAACAACAATAATTATCTTTATATAGTTATCAGCACAATCAATTAAAAAAAGGGTTTGAGGAAGGCTTAGAATTTCTTCTGCTCTTAGTTCCTGAGTTTCCATGCTCTTGACTCTGCTGATACAGTTATTTCAGAGATTAAAGCCTGTTCTGACTTTATCCAGCTGCAACTAGTTTAGTGGTAGCTGGCTAGTGATGCACCTAGTACAGTCAATGAAGTTCTTTCATTTTAACACATCAAATATCACTGAAATGAGTCATTTTCTGAAGAAGTCTAGTTTTCTCTGCTGATTACAGAAAGAGCCTAAATTACTCATTTAGACTGGCCAGCTCACTTTATTTGGATAAAGTTGTGTGAAATAACTCTTGCATCCTGTCCTTAAGGCCAGACAAACCCCTTTCTCAAACCCCAAAACACAAGGCAGGAAAAAACATGGGTTTGGCACCTTTTTTAAAAGTCACGCAGAATAGTTGAAAACAAATATCGCTTTCCCATGTAACTCAAGTCTAAGAGCAAGTCTGTACCATAAGCATTTTTTCTTTGAGGTAATTTGTATTTTTCTCTCTTTCAACTTTTCTGCAGGTCATGGCCTATGGGTATGGCAATATGGTGAGAAGAAGAAACCAATTTTTGATGTTGCAGGGCCTGATGGCAAATATTTGTCTCCTGTTTTAGCTTCAATATATTTATTTCTGACAGTCATCATAGTTTTCCAGGTAATCAAGTTGTACACGCTGTCACCTCTGTTCATAGTTTGCTGTGACAAAGCTATAAATATGCAGTATGTATAGTATCAAGGACTAAAAAGAAGTACATTTAGTCACTTTAAAATTAAATTTTAGCTATAGGGAATATGATAATATATAACCAGAAAGCTAAATTAAATAAAAGAAGTGGTCTACCCAGTGATAAAAAGGTGATAACTTCTCTGAAAAATAAACAAACTGAAACACACACTAAACTGTCAGAGCTCCCATGGCGTTGGAGAAGAAAGTAATTGGAGAACCGTCCCCAAAAGACTCAGGTATTTTATTTTATTTTTAAAACGTAGGAAGAGATAGGATGCAATGGGCCCTGCCAAGAGAAAACAAGCTTTATGCTTCTTATCCACCCACTGTGGAACAACACCTCAAAGACTGTGGGTGCCACTTCGGGTACAGTGTCCTGGTATGAACATAAGTTGTATACTTTTTTAACCACTTTCCAAAGATATTGCTCTTAACTCCGTATCTCAGCTAGATGACAAACTGTCGTAAAAGTTTTTTGGTCATGAAGAGAAATGTATTGAATAGTGAAGGTGGTGGTAAGTTCAGAGAAGTAACAGAGACTTATGTCACCTGGTCATGGGAATGTGTGCCCAGTGTGACACTAGAAGAGGTTGTTACTGGAGGCGGCAACTCCTTTATAAAAAGGAGTGAAAAAGGATGAGTTAAATTACTTTTTACTGTAAGGTATTGGGTTATGATATTGGTTAAAAAAAAATAATCACAGAATTCTTTCAACACCAAAAATTGTAGTTTTTGTTTAAATAGCCACATTTGCCACATATATACAGGCTATAATTTATCCCTCATACACAATTCAGTAAGCTAAATAATGTATGCAAAAGGGAATTTCCGTCCTGAAAAATATCTGCAGGGAAAAACTCAGGTACAAATTAGGTATTTTGTGGAGTTTTGACAATTCTCAAGAAACAGTTGAAAGTATTCTCACATCTCTTTCTTCAGCAATTATAAAATGTGTTCTTTGTTTGAATAATCCTCAGTGCAAAAGCCAAGGCCAAAAAGAATGTTCCTGTGGAGAGGTTTACACTTCTCATTTTGTTTCTCGTATTTCTGCAAAGTGAATTTGTAAACCGTCTTTTATTTATGCAAAATAAATTTGTCCCATTCTTTCGCATTTACAGGATTCTGACTGTACTGTTTGTTTATTTTTTCTTTTTCTTTCCCACCTAGTTTCAAGCTCACCTTAGAAGCCAAAAAACCATTTGCTTCTGTCCAAGTTTTGATAATTACCCTTCTAGACATAATAATGCATTTCAGCTCTGCAATTCACCATAGGTTTTCCTCTTCTAACACAGTAAATAAACTTTTTTCAAATATGCTAATAACTTCACAGTACATGCTTGAAGTACATAGCTTCTTTACATTCTAGCCTAGTACCAAGTTAACTAGATTTTACTAATTCAATGTATCCTTGCTTCTGTTTTCTCTTAATTCTCTTGCTTTTTGTGTATTCTAGGTTCTGATTCCAATTTCTTTGTATGTATCTATTGAAATAGTTAAAATCTGCCAAGTATACTTTATTCATCAAGATAAAGATTTATATGATGAAGAAACAGACTCTCAGCTGCAGTGCCGAGCTTTAAATATCACAGAAGACTTAGGTCAGGTGCAGTTTATCTTTTCAGACAAGACTGGGACACTTACTGAAAACAAGATGGTTTTCCGAAGATGCACTGTTTCTGGAATAGAGTATTCCCATGATGATAACGGTGAGCTCATGATCTTGTTTTCTATCTAACAGTTGTACTTTGGGCAATCTGAAGTAGATATAAAAGTTACTGTAATCTTAAATCAAAAACCAAAACAAAAGAAATTGCATGTATCCACTCAGCAAACTCCGTAATAGCTGTTTTTACATTAGTGTAATTTGATGTCTGTGTTCAGCTGGCAATGACAATTTTATCAAAGTGTTCTGTAACATCTACAGTATGTTGTCAAGACAGTTAAAGCTTCTGGCTTTCGCTCTTGATCTAGTAAAGCGCTTAAGCACATGGCTAATTTAAGCAAATTGAATAGTGCTGCTGGTATCACAATTGTTTTGTGTGTTTGAAGTATGCTATGTAAAATATCAGTTTTAAGCATACAGCCAAATTAGTTGCTGATTGAATACCTGGAAATACCTGTGCTGAGAAAGAAATGTAAACAAAGGTGCTGGTTTTCACATTAAGAAGAAACATAATCTGATCTAACAGCATATTTTATGTTACCTTTGTCAGAATCTTTTCAGTGCTCCTGTGTGACAGGTGTCTGCATTAAGGTATCTTCACTGCCATATGAACACTGTAGTTGAGAGAATGTACCCAAATATCAGGTTCTTGAAACACTAAAAACTCACTCTTGATCAGAGGGGAATATGAGGGTGACCCCTGTGTCATCTCATCACGCTTTTAAAATTATGAAGTTATTTCCTGTTTTGTGATTTGTTTGTAATTTGTGTTATTTTCCTCTAACATTTTGTTGTTACCATTTTTGACATAACAAATCTTAACTCTTCAAATCATACTGCAGGAAATCATATGCAGGAAATCATATGCAGGAAAATATTGATAGCTACAGTATTGCATTCCTATTTGCAAAAAACATTTCTTCATCTGCATAACATATAAAGATCACTGACTAGAAAGTTTTCTCAAATACTATTACAGAATTTCAGCTTACAAATAAGATACAGAATAAGAAAAATAATTAAAATAGACTGGAAAATCTAAAGCGTGCTTTACAGAGTTCATAAGATTCTGAATTGGAAAAAGATATTTCGAAGTTTTGGATTATGCAAGGATTGTTCTTTTTTTCTCCTACTTTAAAGGCATACTGAAACCATACAAGAGTATGTTTCTGGACTCCTAATTCTGCTTGTGACACTCTGATTATTCATTCTTTTTTCTTCTTCCTTGCCATTGATCATTTGGTTGTTTATACTAATTTCAGAGTGTACTTCCTTGCAGGAATGATGATGGTACTGCCAACTAAAACAGTTCAGAAAGGGTATTTTTATAAGCTTGGTATCATCAGCTAATATGTAGGCTTAACTCAGGCTCCTGAATTTGAGTATTGAGTTTCAGATCTTTTTTCTTCAAACGTAATGTATTTAACAGACATCTAAGTTTGTGCATGTTTTCCTCTTATGATTTCAGGTTACAATATAAATGTTAATGAACGCAGAGTGAATTTCACTACAAACAGAAGTGTCAAATAAATACATAAAATAAATTAATTCTTTTTTCGGTTATTCTTTTCACATATGACTATATTTGGGCTTTCTTGTAACTCCAGTCAGTATAAAATTTCTGACATACAATTTTTATATTAACACAGTATTTATACATATATACTTTTTTTTCTTCTCTTCAGAAAATAGGTCTTTCTCTGTCATCCTATATATAAATGGTGATAACTTCTATTGATTTTGTTCCCTATAATTGGGGTTAATAACACAATAAAAACTATTCTTCATTCAAGTCTTTTGTTAGCTCTATTCTCCAGTCTGATTTTATAACCATCTCTTATGTTTTCTGCTGCTGAAACCTTCTTGTTTAGATACGGTAAAATGTCTATCACAGCTGTTTCTGGTTTTAGGAAGTGCATCAACAACATTTCATTACTTGCAAATGATTTGTCAGCCACTTTTCTTTGTATTATGCCAGAGTATCTGAATTCCCCTCTGAGATTTTGGGCATATGTTACAACTGATGCCATCCTGCTCTGCACCTCAGGTTTTGCTGAAAAGTTCGTGAATTAGAAAATTCTAAAATATTTCACTTGGCAAGTGATCTGAGGCTGCCATATATGCAAGAAAACCAAGTAAAATGTATCTGCCCTTTCTTATCTATTACAAAGATGATCTGTGTCTTTCTTTGCTTATTTGAGTAATTGTTCAGGCATAGTAATTTGTTACTTGGAATCAAACTCTGCGTAGCACTTCAGATGAAGAAATAAATTTAAAATTGTTGTAATGGGTCAAGACTCAAAAGCTGAAGATAACAGGTCATTTTCTACTGTAAAAGCAGATAGCCCAGGATGGAAATATCCTTGTTCTGAGCTCTTTGCCCTAAGTTTGTTATTCTACTGTGTCTGGGTAGCAGTGCCTGTTATTCCAGTTGCTTGACCCTTCTCATGATAAGATCCTGTTTTCAGTTACAGTTTTACAAAACTTTAACTATTTAGTTCAAGTTTTCCGTGCCAGATGTTTGCCTCAGGCATGAATTCTAGGGGAGAAATTTCACTCAGAACAGCTCCATTCAGCCGTTTCCAAGAACAAGGCTAAGATGTAGCACACTTTTTTCCCATGCTAAGAAGTTCTGGCAAATTTTCCTCTGAAGTCATCTAGAGGCCCTATATTCTGGGGCTCAGCCATGCACACATGCAGAGGGGGAAAGTTATGCCTAGACTGGCAGATTGAGGTGTGAAATTTCCTTACTTTGGAACTTTAATTTTCTGTTGAAGCATTTTTTCTGCATAATCTAGGACTGCTGCGTATCTGTTAATTACTCAATTAACAGATTGTGCATAGCCTACACAAATTTTCTCTATGCTGCATTATAAACTTTCCTTCCTAAAATTTGTTCACAGTTATGAGCAGTTATCCCATTCATTTCTGTTCTACGGGGATTGTTATACTGCATTTGTCATCGTATCTGAGTTCCTTACACTAGTGCATTAAGCAATGCGTGTGACTTTCCCTATGTGTAGCTTGGTCTTTCCCCTTCTTCCTCTCCCTATGTGTGCAGTGCACCATTTGTTTGGGTTTGGGGGCTAGTTAAAAGGCATACGCTACGCTGTGTTAGGTTTGGCATATTGAGGCAGCACGTCTTTTTCTTGAGCGGTGGGAGCGTCCTTCTTTTCTTTGGAAATTTGTTCCACAAAGCCATGTAAATTCCCCATGTGAAAGGTGAGCTTCATGATTACGGGGGAGAGTTCTGTTTTGCATCAGATGTGGACATGTTAATCGTGGTTTTCATCACAGAGGATTATGTGGACCTTATGCTGGGTTGAAGCAATTAAATGCTTCGAAACTGAAACCCTGAACAACACTTTTTTTTAGGTAGTATAGGGAACAAGGGGCAGTTTCATGAATTTTCTGGAGAAAATATTTTCCTGCAGAATTCTGTATTAGCTCTGAGTTTCTTACGAGGCTGATGGCGCTGCGCCCAGGAGTATTGCATTGTTTTAGTCTAGACAAGAGGTGACAAAAACATGAATAATAGAGGCCAATAAATTGCATCAGCGTGGGACAGAATCTCTTAGCCAACTGGAGGTAGTACAAAGTATTACTCATGGGTACTGCTATGCGAGAGCTTAACACCAAAGAGGAATGCAGGAACACTTGTGGAGGCTGTGAGGGAAGGTGTGAGTGTACTTAGCAACAGTTCCACGATGCAAGCTCTATCAAATATTCATCATTGTTGAGGTCGCTTGTAATATTTTGGTGATGGATTATGCCCCGATCAGGATCAAACTACAGGAATTCGCACTGCCCATTTGCGCGCCGTGGAGACTATGTTGATAGGGATGGGATTCTTGTTACCTGATTTTAGATATTTGTGTGGAAGCTAGTCATCTAGTGACTTTACACTTAATGGAGAAAATTAAGCATTTGTAGGATCTTATTCGTCAGACCAGTTTTAGACATCTAGGTCGGTTGCCTAATACATGCCTGTTTCTCTGTGGTTTAGAATTCTAAATACAGGTGAAGAGAATTCCCACCTTGCGTCTGTGTGACCTGTATTCTTAAATCTGTTCTGTTGTCTCCTTCAAAGGTTCTTGATTCGCAGAGTGTTAATTCAGGAGCAGAGTATGTCATGGACCACTCCAAGCAGAAGAATGATTGTCCCATTCATAAATGTCCTGGTCATTTATGGAATAACCATTGGTGCTATATTCTCATTAAATCACAGAATTATTCTTCCAGTCAGTACTTCCTCCTAGCCCAAAAGAATGTGAGCACCAAAAAAACGGAAATGTTTCCCTATATGTAAAATTATGTTGCCATACCATAGGTCTTCCCTTCAGGCTAGTAGCCAGCTTCTAACAATTCTTGGAACTGGCCGTGCCCCAAGTCTGTCTGGTAATCCCAGAGATAGTAGATGCCCAAAAGCTGACTGTGCTTCTGAAAGTCATTATATGATTTAGCTACAACCAGATGCTCTTGGCTTGACATTTGTCCTAGTTGTTTTCCAAATGCTGAATTAATCGCACCCTTGCCTATGGGGTGTGATCTCTGTTTTTCTAGTTTTAGCAACCCATTGTATGGAACTATTGACAAAACACAAGTTGAATCTCCATGAATGCAACCACACAAATCTGAAAAATCTGATTTTTTCATTCTTTGCATTCCTCCCCCTTTCTTCCAATGACTGTGAAAATAAACTTAGACAACATAAGAATAAAAGAAGTTTACAGGGGTGAAGGCAGATGATGAAAACCTCAGTGATTTTCTCTTGCCTAGCAGAGTTTCTTAGTCATTGAATCTGAAAAAGAAGGATTTTCTTTCTGCTTTCTGTTTTTTCTTGCTGAAGATTGGCCAGCAACTACTTTTCATAGGAAAGTGCATTATATTAAAAAAATCTCTTTCTTAGTTTGGGGGGCTGTTTTGTAGTGGAAATTTCTTACTCTTTTTGTCTGTAGTCAGGAGAACATAGACTGCACATTCCAGCCATGTTGGAGAATTTGATTTATTAAAAAAAAAAAGGCATAAAAATCAATAAAACCTTTTCCATAAATGCGGCTGTTGCTTCCAAAGGGACTTCTCATCTGCCACCTTTACAATTTGACAATCTTCAGAAATCAGGATAGTCCATTTAGGCCTTGCCCAGAAAGATCAAAACCTTTGGCAGAACTGGGTGCTTCAGGCATTCTGTGTAGCTTGTTTGTAGTTTCTCTTTACATTTGTTACTGCTTTTTGAAAGATTTTAATTGGTAACTGAGGAGAAAATCAGTGCTAGCAGATGTAGAACTCAGTACATGGGAGTGCCCCGTTTTAAATCCTGTGCAAGACAGAATAACTCATATTTAGAGACAGGTAATACTTTTTTCTAAGCAGATACCTACACTCACAATTGCTGTGGAAAATCTCCAGAAAAGTGGGAATGATTTCCATTTCTAAGTGGAGTAAAGAGTTCTTGATTAAGGACTTAAGATTATTCACTGTAAGCCCTTGGGGATGGCAAGAGGGGAGATGAAGGAAAATTTTGGTGTTTTCTAATCTCAAGACCTGTCCTTATGGGGAAGTTCTTGCAAAGTAAATTAATGTATATTATCTTAGTACACTTGTAGAAATTTATAGTATTCTAGCTGCTTGACTGACTCTTTATGTAGACACTAGAGTGCGATTCAAAGTGAAATAAGCTTGCACTGGTAAAATAATAAGGAAATAAGGTGATGCGGTGGTGTGAGTACTGCACATCTAGATTTGCTTCTTGATAGTTCAGTAACAGCATTATTCAGTGGTTTGGGGTGAAATGGAATTATCGCATGGTGAAATCACGGCCCACACGCTGACAGCTGAATTATTCTGTTTTAGGGGGTTTGCAGTTTTATTTTGCTTGAAGGGAAGTTCTTTAGAGTTTCCTGATCCCGTTTTGCTAGTTAGTGGAACATCTGGCTTTGTGGCAACAGTGTCTCCATCAGCCTGCAAACTGGATGCCTCACTGTAGAACATAGATAGCATGGAAGGTAAAACAAAAACAAGCAAACCCCAAAATTAATGAAATAAAAGGGTTTTTAAAGTAAAAGGATGTCTCTTCAAATACTTAGCAGCTACTACAGGAATTTTATTTATAGCTTACTGTTGTCTTCTGTAAGATGGAAGAGGGTTCATGGAATAAATATTAATTGTTATTTCTTCTTTGCGCCACAATTATAAAATGAACTATAGGATAGTGAAATTTTACTTTCATGAATTGCATTGCTGTGTTTCTCAAAGTTGTTTGTGTCTTTGCCCTTAATAAAAAACTCTCTATCAGACAAAAGATCAAGGCCATCAATTTTCAGGGCTGAAAATGAAAAGCATCCCACAACAATGTCTTTCAGGTTATAATGTTCACAGGAAAAGGTTCTGAATCGGAGAGGCTGAGTGGGTGGAGAGAACAGTGTGTTCCCAAAGAAGCACGCTTTGCACAGCTGAAGCATTGTGAACCTTAGCCATAACATAACAATTGAACTGGGTTTCCTTATTCCTTCAAAGTTCTTAATTCTTGCCGCATAATATGTAAGACTGCACTTGAGAAAATGTTGAAAGGTGCTAAGGCCTGTTTTTTATTATCAAGCTTACCTTGATATAAACTGAAATAACACCATTTGTATCAAAAGAGTTACATTTGACTTGGTTAAATGAGATTCTAGTCTTGTACCTACTTTCCCTTTTTCTCCTTGCTCTCAGTGGCAGGAACAATTAAATGAATGTGCTACAATGAAAACCTGTATAGAGAGCAAGAGATAGCTAATATTACATAGACTAGAAAGGACCACACTATTAGTATAATACTAATAAATAAGCTGAGTGCTGCATTAGGAAACAGCTTTTGCTATGTTGAATAAACAAAATATTTTTAGATATAATGTAAGAAAGAAAAAGCAATGAAGAATACAGAATAACTGTCTACTGTGCATGAAATGCATTTTCTGCTTAACCATAGAGTTTTTATACATGAAATAAAATTATAATCAATTCAGGGTCTTTGGAGTCATGTATTTCAAGATGTGTTTTCAGAGCGGGAGCTTAAATTAGGTGTGATTATTAAAGAAAACATGTCCTTTTTTAAAAACTCTGCTGGGAAGAGAGTTGGACCAACTGGGTAGCACATTTTGCAAAGCTGAAAAGAATAATTGTAGCCAGTCCTTTCCCTGTCAATGAATATTCTCTCTTACAAGAAGAAGTGCAGTGTTCTGTCAGTCTACCATTCAAATGCCCAGCATCCACAGTGAGGAAGATTATCCCTATGGCAAATATAAGCTTTTGTTATGCTTTTCCTGAGAGAGGCTGTGTCCCCACATGTCACACCAGCTCTCCTTGAGACTGGGTTTGCTGCTAAGAGTCTTAGTGAAGATGAGGCACAAAAATGTGCTTCTTATGATTGATTTCAGTCTTCAACAATGGTAAAGTGCAGAAAACCTTACTGGTGTGTCATCCTGAGCAATGTTTTTTCAACCTGGGGTTTGCAGCATGTGACTAGGAGCCTGCAGAAGATAATTAAAGTAGAGCTTGCACTGTCAGGCTGGACACTGCCCTCCACAGGCCTCATCCCAGGATGTGCATGCCATCATACACAGAATGGTCAGGGTTGGAAGGGACCTCTGGAGATCATCTAGTCCAACCCCCCTGCCAGAGCAGGGTCACCTACAGCAGGTTGCACAGGATGGTGTTCAGGCAGGTTTTGAATGTCTCCAGAGCAGGAGACTCCACAACCTCTCTGGGCAGCCTGTTCCAGTGCTCTGCCACCCTCAAAGTGAAGAATTTCCGTCTCATGTTTAGATGGAACTTCCTATGTTCAAGTTTGTGCCCGTTACCTCTTGTCCTATCACTGGGCACCACTGGAAAAAGGCTGTTCCCATCCCCCTGGCACCCTCCCTTTAAGTATTTGTACGCATTGATAAGATCCTCCCTCAGTCTTCTTTTCTCTAGACTAAAAAGACCCAAGTCCCTCAGCCTTTCCTCATAAGAAAGATGCTCCAGTCCCCTAATCATCGAAACATACCTGGCAGATGTGCACTCCGTCATACCTCCCCAGTGCAGAGAAGGACAGAAGTCCTTCAGTATGCCACTCCATTATGCTACTTGAGGCATCCTCTTACAGTGACACACTACGGTGTCCATGTGGCTCCTTCCTTCCTTGCATACCTGGGTTTCCTTTGGAAGGAAACTGGGATACTGGGTGGGAACAGTGAGCAGCCTGGCTCACATCTTTACTGAGGGCCTGGATCAGTGCTTATGACACACTGCAGATGACTTTGGGCCCTCAGTGTAGACTCTCTGATATAGACAAACTATGATCAGTTGAATTAAGTTCACAGTACAGGGATCAGCACTTCTGCTGGGAAAATGCATAGAGGCTTACAGAGCAGAATAAAGTGGGAATTAGTGAGCAAGAGTGATGAGCCGGGTTAGAATTATGCTGCCCCAAACCATGTGCAACAAGTTGCAGGAAGCAGCCTGTGCAGGTGAATTGAACTTTATTTCCTTGCAACTCATTACCATGCAACAGAAGGGCCAAGGAGACCAGTGACCTCCCTGATTTTTTGAGCTGTCTTCTAGGTTCTGTCTTCTAGGTCATCTGAACCAAAGGACAAGGTAGGCACTGAAAGGAGAAAGCAACGGTGCTGTGCTCTTCCATTTGCAGCTGTGTGGCTCAATGGGCAGCTGCCCTCACAGCACTGAACGTGCCATTGCTCAACCTCTTTCCCACCGCATAACACAGAGAAGCATGAATCACATAATGCTAATGAAGGAAACTCCTCAGTCATCCACAGTTAGTCTACATCGGCCTCGGGGCCTGGGCTGCAGAGCTGTCTTCGAGCAGTGGGGTAGACGTGATCTGCAGTGTGACCCGCAGTCTCTTCTCCATGTCTCAAAATGCACTATGGGCCTTTCTACCTCCATGGCCCGAATTTTCTTCCAGCAGGAGCCAGAGTGCAGCACAGGGTGTTGCATACCAGGGCCTGCAGTTAGAGCAACGACCAGGTGTGCATTCACAGCCAGGACTGAGAAGCTCTCCCAGCTCCCACGTTTCAGACAGAGCCTATACGTGTTCCAAGTGGAGTTGAAAAAACCTCTGATGTATGATACTGCACTGATAGATCTACCACTATGTACTGCGTGTGGTCTGATTTCAACTCCTCCAACTACTTTCTGACAGCTAAAACATGTTTGAAAATTGCAGTGGATGGCCAGGATGGGTTTTTCTTTGATCATAAAGCTAGCTATGTTAAAAGTGATCCCGTGCCAAACTCACTATATGTAATACAAGATTTTTCTCAGGAAGTATTTTAGAAGAAAAATCTTTTCTTTTTTTTTTGGTTAAATGCCTGAACAATTAACTTACATGCTAGTGATTTATCATTTGACATTAGGAAAATCCAATTTGTTACACCAGAGAACCGAAACAAAGCCGAACCACAAGTATTTAACTTGTACTGTGTATCTGAATAGTGTGGATTATTTTGAGAGTATAATGAAAAGCCTTTCAATGAATAGCTAATGAAGGAATAAATAGATACCTGTTAAAGTTGCATGTGCCTGCCTAATGAATAACCCAGATTATTAAATGCCCGTGGTCTTTAGGAATAGAAGAATATGTTGAACATCAGTTAGAACAAAACGGAGCCTGTCATTAGAGGGGCTGGATTCCACAGCTGTTTCACACCTCTTCTTTTTGTTTCCTTTTTAACTTCCATGTGTCAAACTGCCGGGATTGGTTTCTAACCTTAACTGATGTAGTTGGATTCTTGACTGAGGAAGCATTCCTCTAAAATGTATCATTTAGAAAAACTCTTTTTGCCCTCAAACCAGGACATGTGTATACTAGCTATTGCTCACTGCAGCAAATTGTGATAGAAACAAGTGTTGCAGCAGGTGAGGGTACCCTGATTTTGATACTGCATGCTGCATTGGGCTGCCTGTCATGCTGTTCAGAGAGGAAGGGATGGACTCCAGGGTGTTTTCAGCAGTAGGCTAGGAGTCAAGAATGTAGGTTCATGTCCCTGCTCTGCAGTAGATGGCCCTGACCTTGGGCGAGGCTTCTACGCTGTCTGTGCCTCATCTCTGTTTATAAAATAAGTGCAGTAGTGCTCTGTAGGTGTGTTGCTCTGAGGACAATCCAGATGTCATTTAATTGGTACCGGGTAGATGCGACATTTTTGCTAGAAAACACTTCCTGTGAAATTCCCATATTCCGTTGGAAAGGACTAGAAAGTTTTGTGGATTGTTAATTTCCTCTCAGACTGCAAGTGAAGACCTAATCATTTGGTTGATTTCATCAGACTGAGCTATGAAATAGTATTCAGGAATGCAGTGAGTTACCGCAGAGTCTAACTGCCTTTCAGAGAGACTGCAACGATGAGGGAGGCAGTGTATTGCATTACATTTCTAATTATGTTATTGGCATCCTCTTCTTAGATAGTACCATTCAGTTACGACTAGACTTTGTTATCCCCTGATAATGGAATCATTGATTTTTCCCATGAAAGCACAGTATAATATTAAAACCAGATCACTTGAACAAAGTCACGGTGTCCCTCTCCCTCTTTCTCAGCCACATTTAACGTACGCAACATTTTCTGCTCTGTATTTCTACTGATAGCCAAACGCTTAGCGATGTACCAAGAACCTGATTCTGAGGAAGACGAGGCAGCCCCAAAAGGAGGAACTCTGTCCCAGCGTGACAGTATCTGCAGCCATCAGAGCATCAAAGTAATCCACAGAAGCCAGAGCACCAAAACCCACCGGCGCACGGGTAGCAGAGCTGAAGCAAAAAGAGCAAGCATACTCTCGAAGCATACTGCATTCAGTAGCCCAATGGTAAGTCATGAGAACTAAATGCACAGTGTCCTGTATCTTGTAATAGAACAATGTCCTGAAAAGGGAAAGGTAAAGAAATCTGTAGCACATTGTGTACTTTTCATAGACTTCATCTTGGCATTTTTTCTTCTGCAGTCACAGCTGTTTGTACAAAAACTATCAAGTGTAGGCATAGATCTTATCTAAATACCTTCTCTGTGGGAACAAGCTAAAGGTAAAGACAATCTGAAACCTTTGTTTTAGTTATAGCTTGATTTTGAAAAGAAAATGTATGCCTTCCCTTTATCTACAGAAGCTGAGAGTAGCATAAGGTTTGAGGTCAAGGATTCTAATTGCTCTGTGTAAGCCTCTTCTTCTTTTCTCTTTCATCAGAGAGTTTTAAAATTAACAAGTGCTGGGCTGGGCACCATGTATTCCAAGTCTTAGACACTGTTGCTATACACCATAGCTTAATTTTTAGTGTGACTCAGGATTATCAGTGGATTGCATGTGTTGAACTTTAAAAAAAGAAAAACGTTTCTATTTCAAAACGTTGGTAAATTTATGTACTTAAAACTTTGATTTGGTTAATTTATTTTATGCCATTGTAATTCTGTAGAAGTTTTACGTGACCTGAATGATCATAAGACATCAGAGAAGCCAAGTCTTGTCTGTCTAGGGATTTTTCATTGTTGCGCTGTTGACACAAATTCACTCTCAAAACAAATTGCAAACGTAGACACAGAAAGATGCTGTTTGCACTGGTGGAACTTCATGATTTCAGCCAAGAGTAAGCTCTTTTGGCACAATTCGAAGTTGCACTTTCTACACACGGGGTTCTGTGATTGCTCAGATTCATCATTTGCTGAGCATCAGCAGATAAAATTCTACTGAAGAAAGAGCCTTAGGTCAGTTTACCTTTTAATCTTTTGTACCCCTGCATCCTGCTATCTTAAGAAATACCAGTGTATTTCTCTGACAAGAAATAGATGAAAGAAGTGGAAAGTGCTGATGAAATCGAGTGGAAAATGCTCTGTGTTTCAATGTAAAACAACACATGAATTACTCTCAAATGTGTTGATGGTTGTTGTTCTCTAACAAACAATCCGAGAGGGTTTCATTTTATTGAGCTGATGTAAGACAGAGCTTTGAACATCATGGCTGTCTAATTTTTTCACACTTTTGGTCTCTGTAGGGTACCACCCTTTAGTAATAGATAATAAATGTCTGGAATTAGACAGGAAAGAAGGAGGAATATTAGCATGTAACTTGTCTCCTATCCACTACCCTTAAAATAGATGAATATTGCCCCTATAATTATCTACAGTGAAAAAGTTGACAACACAGTTACTCACGTTTCCATTTCTATCAGAAGGCTCATTTTTAACTGTTTATTGTCTGGAAAGGGTGTCTTACGGTCCTCCCTACCTCCCCTCTGTAGTGTAAGGCCACCATAAAACTCTTGACATTGATGCTGCTTTGGATGCTTTGATTTCTTGTCACTGCTTTGGAAGTTTGCAGAATCACAGATATTAATCACTGCTGTTTGTTACCAGGAGAAGGACATCACACCTGACCCAAGATTGTTAGAAAAGGTGAATGAATGTGCGAAGCACCTGGAGGTCATGAGGAGCCATGAACAGCCATTATCCCATCTGAGTCCAGAACTATGTGACATTTTTGACTTCTTCATTGCTTTGACTATATGTAATACAGTTGTGGTTACTGCACCAAATCAGCCCCGACAGAAGGTGAGTTAAAGAAGCAGCAAAAGAGGGTTTAAACTTCCACTGCATTAATGCTAATTTATCTTGTAAATTGACAAAATGAAAACCTCCTGTTCCAGCGAGAAACAACTAGAGCTAGTTGTGTGACAGCTCTTAGAACTGCTTTGTGAATAAGCAGGTTTAGCAAAGCATTAGTTAAATGGAGTATGTCAGCTTCCCTTCAAGGTAAGATATGCTTTCATCTACAATTTCAAGATACTTCTGCAACTGTCTGGATTTCTTGCACTCTAACTTATTCACTCAATAAATGTAAGTATGTGTGGAAACTAATTTGTAAATGTGCAAGAGTTCCCAGAAAAGAATATAAGCTGTCTATGAATGTTTTATATGTATGGATTAAATTAAGAAAAGTCTGAGACATTTTTAAAAAGTTTAAAAAGAGAATATACTTTGAAAACATCCTTAAAACTTTCAAATTATATAAAAGATGCATCTTAAGCACATTATGAGAAATAATGATCATTACTGCTTAAATTGGCTTAAACTGGTGTCACTGATGAATGAGAATTTCAAAAATGCAATCCCAAGATGATCTGTAAGACAAAAATATAATGGAATGTAACATTAAAGCTAGCCAGCAGCTGGAATTTCCATTCTGGAGAAATTTCTGAGAGTTGTTTCTGTTCCAGATTGGAATAAAAAGTGAACTAGTCTGCAAAATGACATGGTTTTGTGCCAGGGAAACATTTAGAGAATGCTCAGTTCTGCTCTTTCAGGAATGCTACACTGTTACACAGTAATTTAATGTATATTACTGTGAATATGCTATTACTATTAATAACACTGTATCCATAAAAAAGATTTAAGTAAACGGAGATGAGTGATAAAACTGAAGCAAAATGCTTTGATGCTGAAAGAGAAGGCAGCGGAAATTATTTATTTCAACATGTTCCTATTGAGAATGTTGTCGACATTGGCATATTCTCATAAAACTTTTCTGGTGCCGCACTTCTCAATAGAAAACCCATTCATTAGCTTTTTTTTTAACTACCTTCACTGAATATACACAAAGAATGCCAATGTTTCGTACTAGCGATAAGTTTTAGAATGCACTACTGCTGGTGGTGCAACATCGATAGTCTATCCATTAGTCATATCTGAGGAGGGGAAAGAAGAAAAAAAAATATTTAACCCAAACATACGTGCTTTCACACAGAGGCACAATTCTGAAGTTCTAGTAAGTTTTTTGCTGTTGAGTCATTTCTGTCCATTTACTTCCCTTTCTCAAAATACAAATGCCATTACTTTTTGTTCTCAAAGAAATTCTCCTCTTTAGTTGGAGCTGCATAGACTGAACATCAGTGTTGGAATTCTTGTACAGCTTTTCTTTGGGTTTTGTTCATTTGTTTGTTTTTTACTTCTCAAGGTTAGAGATCGATTTGAACTAAAATCTCCAGTAAAAACCATAGAAGACTTCATACGAAGATTCACTCCAAGTCGCTTGACCTCTGGATCTAACAGCAGCAGTTCATCTAGTCTCGCTACAAGCAAATCGATGCACAGATTTGGTTTAAGCATGCTTTCATCTACATCTACGGATAGCACTTTATTCAAACTGGAAGAGAAGCTGGCATACTCTGCGCAGATCAATAACAATGGCTACACCTCCCAGCAAGGCAGGACAGCTGTGGGGAGCGGACCTGAGGAAGGAGAACTCCGTTATGAAGCAGAGAGTCCAGATGAAGCTGCTCTCGTCTATGCAGCAAGGGCATATAACTGTTCTCTGGTTGGAAGGCTGTCTGACCAGGTATCAGTGGAGCTACCTCACCTGGGGACGTTAAGCTTTGAAGTATTACATACATTGGGCTTTGATTCCGTCAGGAAGAGGATGTCAGTAGTCGTCAGACATCCTCTCACAGATGAAATAAATGTTTACACTAAAGGAGCAGATTCAGTTATTATGGATCTTCTTCTACCCTGCTCTTCAGGTACACCCCTTCCTTACCTTTGTGGGAGTGGGGGTAGGAGGGAGGTGGTTATGGTTAACGACTGAAAAACTCATCATATCTTATTGCCTTCTCCAGCAAGTAGACCTGCCTGCTTTTGTTGTGAATACAGGGAATGGTAGAATGGCAGCCACCTCTCTTCTTTTATAATACTTTGTTATTATAGCAACTTCTGTGTAACAAATTATGGGTTCCTCACCTTACAAGAATGAGTTAAATTAATTTCTGTACAAGTTCTTCTACTAGGAAACTTTATTTTGAAGGAATTTCTTGAAACTCTGCCAAAGCAATTTACATTTCTTCAGGAAAGCCTGCCTGGCAGTGCTTGGCTATTTGAATATTTTATATGAAATGCAAGCACTTCCCGTTGCAGCTCCCCTCTTTGTTTCATTTGTGAATCTTTACATCCTTTTGCTGCAATATGTGTGCATAAGTCAATGCATTTATGTTGGTTTGACTATGACGCTAAAGGGCACTGTGAGTCAATCAGCCATCAAAACAGAAACGTTGTGGCAAAAGGAGAGATGCTGTTCAGATGAGAAGTCTTGGTGTCAAATATGTATTTGATTAGCAGGGAATAGACATGTAGCTGTGAACATAGAGTACTTCCCTAAAGCATGGAGAACTTCTCCAGCACCCAGATGTCACATGAAGCAGGGACAACATTAAATAGCTGCTAATTGTAATCAGTTGGAGTCAAGAAAGAACCCTGTAAGCTTTCTGAAGTTAGAGGAGACACCCTGGTTTCAGTTTGCATGAATCAGTTTGCATCTGATTTACTGTATTTTCAACACTGAATTTAATCCAGCGTTTAAAGGTTACCCCAGTATGAATGGACAGAGCCCCAAAGTGCTAGAGGTACTTCCCATGTTTCACGAATGCATTGACTTTGTGGTTACTTTGACATTAGTTGGAGTAAACAATTGTGAAAGGCTTATACTGTGTAATTTTAGTTTAATGAAATACAGAAAAATGTTGACATTAGTTTTCTGTTTACAGCCATATAAATCAAAGCTGAGCCAAAAAAAATTAAGAACAACTTGTCCTTAACTAGCAACAAAGTATTCATTAATAATTTTCCAGTAAAGATCTGATATCACAGAAGGTACATAGAGCATCTGTGGAAACTTGTTTCCCTCCGAAGTACCAACAGAGAATTTGTAGTACTGAGAATTTCTAATAACATACCTAGAAAATAATGTTTGGAAATGAGTTCTCAGAATGCGAACTGAGCATTAAAAAGAAAAGAAAAGATTATTTTATGCCAAGTCTCAAATATTTTGTTACGATATAACAGACTATGTTTGCAGCTGCTGTGTTCATTCACAATCAACTCAATGGATCAGGGAATTTTCAAGCAAATTTCAGGCAGATCTGGGACCCACCTGGGTAAAACCAACAAGGCCAGTTAGAAACCAAATGGCGACATTACCAAAGGTGGTGTATGTCAGAGAAGGGGGAGCAAAGTTCCTGAAGATCTGTGCTGGCAGTGAGCAGATTCTGTAGCTGGGCAAATACAGCCATTCCACCATCTTTACAGGCAAGCAAATTGAGTGGGACTTTGTAATTGTGCCCTTTCTTGTTAGTTTTATAGCCCAAATTGAACTATGAGTTTTAGTATATTTTGCTTTTGCAAGCAATGTAAAGTGCAGCCACTAGAACCTCATAAGCAGTTTCCGTTGTTTTTTAGCCCTCAAAGCCACTGCTGGCTTCAGTAATTCTGTACATTTCAGCGGATCTGTCTGAAAAACGTTTGACATTTCTCTTAAGCAGCTTCACTCCTGAAACTGAATTTGCAGTCTCTGCCTGCAGTATCCTAATGTCAGTGGATATTTTGTCAGTTCCTGAGGGAACAGCATCTTTTTCCCTTTACAGGAAGGTATTCCCCAGGTAGAGGGAGCCTCACAAGATTTCTTCTGTGGCTATTATCTATGTTGCAGGATCTGTCGGTGGCTTCATCCTGTTCTCTGGTTATGGTGGAATGTGATTGTGAGAGGAGATGTGATGCTGTGAGAATGCATTTATCATTTTAAGGAATTGACCAATAAGTGAATCAACATGACAGTTAATCCCAGTGCTCCCTCTTTGCTATCTTAGTGCCTCAGGGACATGTAAATTGTACACCAGTCAAGCGTGCATCTTGAGACTTTGTGGTACTTGTGCTCTTAGACTGAAAGACCAAGGCAACACTGGGTCCCTAATCTCCCAACTCTAACATCATGTTGCATGACTGGGTCCTACCAGACACAAAGGTCCTATTTGTTTGGGAGGAAGAGCATTTTAAACTATGACATGAGGAACAGCCAGAAGCAAATGTATTATGTTGTAGCTTCAGTTGTGTCTTTTAGAAAATCAGAGATCACCACAAGCTTCAAAACTTAAAAAGCTTCTGAATTTACTCCATTTGTTCTGCCGGTATATCTAGTTGGGACTGTGAAACCTGACGTTTTCTGATAGCATACAGATATTTCCAGAAGCCTTCAAACAATTCCCAAGAGTTTATTGTTTTTACTTTATCTCAAGAGTCACCGTGTTCATAAATAAGAAAGTGAGTGTTTGAGTCAATAACCAGCTTGCACAGGAACTGTGAACATAAGTCATTGAGAAAACAATGACTGGACTGGCTTTCTGCAGCTTGCGATTATGGAAGGAAAGGAAGCAAGCGGAACGCCATGAGCTTTCTATCATTCTTCTGGAGAAGACTTATTTGCTCGTTTTCGCTTCCGTGGTGCACGTGGTCACACTGTTCAGCGTAGACACTGCATCCCAGCTAAAAAGAATCTCCACAACCGGGTTTTACCTGCAAGAGGTTCTTTCTCTCCTTTTAACTTCTGAGCACAAGATCAATCTCTAGGCAAGATGAGGCACATGAAGAGCTAGAAAGGATTTAGCTCTCATTGATATGCTGGTGGAGGAGGGAGATGCAGCCTTCCATGCTGGAATTGAGAATTAGCACAGAAAAAGGTGTGCACATCTCTACTTGCAGAGAGTGTTCTTTGTTCGTTGAAGGTGGTATAAGTATTTGACGTGATCACTGCATTAGTGCCTGGGGCACTCAGACTGATCTGAAGTTATTAACAACTCTGAAAGTGATAGAAACAACTTTTGGTGTGTTTAAGCACCTATTCAAGTTCTCACCATTTGAAATCAGCGAGTGACTGAAATAGCCACTCCCATAAGACGGTTTTATGGGGGATATTCAAGAAATATGGCATTTCTCTCTAGAATAGTAATGTATCACAATAAATGAGGAAGACTGCTTGCCTGCTTTATTCTTTTAAAGTTAAAAAAGCTGACTCACAAATGCAAGAAGACTACAAGGTTTGCTGCAGTATTTCTACCAGAAAAAAAAATTCTTATATTACACAGCCAAGTCACATATGCCAAAAAGATTATCATGCACAAATAGAAAAGAAGCTAAATGAAACTGTGGTAGGTTGCCAGTTTAGTATATGCACATTTCCACTCTGCAGCTGAATTTAGTTGTGAGCTGGTTTAGTAGCTTTTGAAGGAGCCTCGTGGTGTGTGTGTTGGAGCCACAAGCTATAGTGTAAGAAGGGGCTTTCCAGTTGCAAATAATATCTGTAGGGGTGTTCTTCTGGAATAACATATCTGTATTGAGACTTTGAGAAAATCTATAGTGATAGCATAGGTAGCGTTAATAGATAGATGGACAGGCCCTACCAATATTTACCACACAACCTTAAGCAGAGAGAACTAAAACAAAGGAATGCTTGAAATACCACAGTCTTTATGGAGTCCCTTAGGAACAACTGGGTATGTACACTCCCAGCTTCGCTGACCTAGAGAGGATAAGACAGTCTTTAAAGGTGAAAAAATAGCTACACAGTGAGTAAAATGTGCTGATACATGGTTGAGATAACAGGAACGGAAACCAGAATATTGGGATTCCAGGCTCACAGCTCCTTCCTTCCTGCAACATCAGTACTTGTACATGTTTGTGCTGGAGCCCCTGAACAGCCAGTTAGACACTGTGCTGCTGTATAAATATGAAAGTGCTGATTGCTGTGTAAGTTTAGAGACAGACAGATAGATGTGTATATATGCGGTCGCACATAGCAAGATCAAATTGGATATGAATGCACAGTGGGAAAATGGGCACCACAAAGTATAAACAGTAAGATATTCGTGTCATCTGATTTAGATACCTGTATTAAGTGCTAAATGTAAGGGTATAGTGCCCGTAGGTTCTCATTATGGTCCGTTGAGAGAGGTGAGCACATCCAATGGTGAACTGAGATCACATGCAGTAGGTCTCTTCAGGTGCTCAGACTTCTGGTGATGAGAGGCATTCACCTGATTCTGTGACTGGTTACTGTGCAAACACCAGTAATACAAATATTACATTAAGGAACGGCTGCAAGTACAAAATTATAATCCTGAAATAATTCTACACCCCCAAAAAACATGCAGACTTTAGAAAAAAAAAAGTTATATGACATCAAGGAATAGGAAGACCTGCCACAAGGTACCGGTCATTCTCGCTCAGTGATTCAAATCTAAAAACTTACCAGCTTGTACATTTACTTTAGTACTAACCCTGCGATTCATTATTTAAGATTGCTACTACAGTACATTGTACATGAACCTGTCTTGATCCTAGATGATAAAAAAGATGCATATCACCTGTTTTTAACTTTTGAAGACATCATTTCAGGTAATGAGATGGAACAAAATGTGTTACCGTCATATTCATTACTCTTTTTTGATCACAATGTGAGCACATTGAACCAATCCCAGCTAAAGAGAAGAAAGGAACAGATGGTCAGTCCTGATTTTGAGTTCTTACACATGGCTTTAAGTGAAGAGTAAAGCTTGGTGGAAGTTCTGTTGCTGCATTCAAGGTAGAAGATAGCTGTGAGGTCTGCACAAGTGTAAATTCTCTTCTAATGAAATCACAGTCATACCCAGAGCTTCTTGCATTGACTCAGGCTGATAGGTAGTATTAGTACAGCAGTAACAGAATTACCTTCATCACGTAGATATACAAAACAAAGCACCGTTTCTGGTTCTTTTGAGTTATTAACCTTGGTGGAAAAGTGCTGTTTTTAAGTGTCATTTTTCTGCACAGGATGAGATGTAGAGAAGCATTTGCTAGTAGTGTATTTGAAATCATGCTTCTCTTTCTGACATTATTGTTTGCTGTGAAGATGATCGTGATTTCTTAAAGTATTCAGACCAAATGCTTAAGGAGTAAGAAAAAGGTCTTCCTAACATCCACTCAACAATGACTTTTGAAGAGAGAAGACAGAAAAAATAGAACAAAAAGACAAGATTATTTTTTTCTAAGTGGAATGTTTTACTTGAGTTTCCCAGGAGACATCCGCAGCTCTTTAAAATTATCAGTTCTAAAGTGCTGGTACAGTGAGTACTGTAGACAAGTTTTTATTCTCTGAGGCCATTCAGCTGCTGTTATTTTTCAATCACTAATTTCTTTTTTTATTTTTATCTAGATGACCCTAGGGGCAAACATCAAAAAAAAATCCAAAGCAAAACCCAAAATTACCTTAATCTGTATGCTGTAGATGGGCTGCGGACCCTCTGTATTGCAAAAAGAGTAAGTAAATGCAGACTCTTAGTTTGCTTTTAAGGAGACTCTTGACAAAGATTACTGAAGGCATTTATTAATTTATTGTTCTTGATTCATAACTTCTTTTTCATTTTATTCAGTAAAGTATGAATGCTTCTGCATCACATTGACTGTGCCCTCACATACTCTTTTTAATAGGTTCTCAGCAAGGAGGAGTATGCCTGTTGGTTAAAAAGTCATTTAGAAGCAGAATCCTCTATTGAAAATCGTGAAGAACTTCTGTTTCAGTCAGCACTGCGGATAGAGAAGAATCTGCATCTGCTAGGTAATGAAATGAGAGCTGGACATGAAATTAAAATGTGTTAAAAATTCTGAAAGCTTGGCTATGAAATCTGTTCTTTCCTTTAAATGGTTTCTGACAGTACAGAAATTGGCTTCTTTTGGACTTTGTCATGGCTGTCATGTGCAGCTCCACAAAGGAATGGGATGTAATTAACATAACAGACATATCCTGTTTGCCTTGCTCCTGCCATCATTTTATCACTAGTGAAATGAGTGGAGTAATACCAGGGATGATTTTGACACGATATCGTAAATGGGAACTGCTGCTCTAAACAGGAGGAGGACTTGGCCCAACCTGTCTACAGAATTTCATTAGTTTAGTGCCACTTCAACACGTCAGAGACTTCTATGACTCCAGGGGTACCAGAGGCACTCATAGAGCCAAGCTCATAAACTGCATTTGTGAGAGGCATCAACCCTCATATGCATATACATGCACTCAGGGCCTGTATTCTGTGGAAGGGGATTGCAATACTTCATAATGATGCAGTTAAAATCAGTGTATGTAAAATGTATTCCAAGAACTAAGTCATACTCTTGTTGAAAAGCACTGAGATTCTAAAATGTATATATATCCACTATTCCTCCAAGCATCCAACTGCTTTCTCTGGCAAAGAAACTGGGACAGCCATAATATCTCCAAAGATAACAACCTTCACTAATTGCCTACATGCTTGTCTCTGGGAGATGAGATCCACCTCACCCAACTTAGAATGTATCCGCTGCAGATCTCTAAAGGTCCCCATATAACCAATGGAGAGACAAAAAAAAAGAAAGTGCGGTTCGTTTGGTCTGTCATAGGTACCTACTTTCGGATGAGATGAGTCACGCCCATGAAGTGTTTGTTTCTCTCCTCTGACTTAAATGGCAGCAGAAGGTGACTAATTTGGACCACATTTATCAGGAAGATCCCACCATGGTTGTGTGTATTGGCTCTGGCTGCACTCTGGAAAAAAGAAAAAAAAAGAAAAAAGCTGAAATTGAACTGCGAGACAAATAAGCCAGAAGTAAACTACCCGTTCAGTCATTCCCCTAGAACCTCACACTGTGGTTTGTATCTTGCAATGATCAGTTATGATTAGGTTGTGGGAATAAAAAAGTGAGTCTGGAAAAGGAGTATTTTTTCCTTTGTGCACGTTTGGATAATAATAGCTTTCCCGACATTGCCCTAAGAATATATTTCCACCTACATGCATGGTGCTCAGACTTCAGGTGGACTTCTATTGCTAAAATGTTTTTTTCAAGGAACAACCATAGGAATAATAAATAGCTGAGAAAAGTTTGCTGTGCTTTCCCTGTGTTTCCAGGTAACTTGCCTTTCTGTCACTATCTCGTTCTCTAGTAGTGAGGGCTTACATTTCCTCACGCTGAAGCCTCTCTGAAACTCAGTGGAGCACTGATGTATCAGTGGTAACACTGAGCTCGGTCCTGAGCAGCTTTTGCTACAGTATTGGAAAATCTTGTCTCTGTCAATTGATTTATGAAGGCATAGGAACGATACTCAGTCTTTTCTAAACAGGTAGAAAGGTACACTGAAAGCGTGAAAAAGCCACATTTTACTTTCACATCACGGCCAACAGATTTATGATTTAGTCTCTGCTCATTTGGCAACCAGTGTCTTTCTGCGAGAGCAAAGAGCAGCAATAAGGCAGGAAGAGGTTTATGTCTGCAGCCTAATGTGCTGTTGCCAAGCTGCATTCCTGCTGTCATTCGCCTTCAAAAGGGAGAAATGTCAGGCGACCCAGCCTCTTCCAGTTGAGGAAAGGCAGTTAGGACCCTTCAGAATTGAAACGATCTCCTAGAAGCAATGATATCTTCTCTAGAAACATTCAGAAGAAATGGTGAAGATACAGAGCAGAGAGACAATAAGCAAAGATACATCAGCCTTGTGAACCCCTGAGACTAGAAGTGGCATCAGATTGTTTTCAAAGTTTTGAATTCTGGACTTGTTGAATGTTGATGCAGATGTTTACTCAGCTACTTTCCGCTCACCCTTCTCCATACCCCAAAAAAGCTGAGAGGATCTTGCAACCATTGGTGCTTTAGCTATTTCCCAATAAAAGTGACTGCTGTTTTTTCTTTAAAAATCCAAGCATTTCAGGTGAAATTTCATTTAATGTGGAACATCTTGCTTTTTCTGTGTGCTTAGGTGCAACTGGCATTGAAGACCGTTTACAGGATGGCGTTCCAGAAACCATTGCAAGCTTGCGCAAAGCTGGCTTGCAGATTTGGGTTCTTACTGGGGACAAGCAAGAAACAGCTGTTAACATTGCATATGCCTGCAAGCTACTAGATCACGATGAAGAAATCATCACTTTGAATGCTGAATCACCAGTAAGCACATCCAATACACAAGTTTACTTGTGAACTAGCTTTGCTTTATTTTTAACTTGTACGATTAAGTGTTTGATGGCTTTTTTTTCCTTTTCCTCTTTTTTTTTCTTCTTTTCCTGCTTCATCTGTAACTTTCAGGTAGGACATGTCTTTGAATACTTTTCAGTGAATCATGCTTCTAGGTCATAGTGTCACGTATCATAAACTTACTGAAGACATGTTACTGTGTGTAGTGGGTTCCACCATGAATGAAAATATGCCATAGCAGCATAAATGCCTTTCTTGGGTATGCATTCTCAAATCGTCCCTAGTTTTGCACTAATGGGTCTCCAAAAGCAACCTGTTATTAAACATGTATTGAGGAAGAAAACAATTGATTACCTATTTAGAATTTGTGCTTTATTTTACACCACTGAAATGTAGTATTTAGATAACTCAGTCATTCATGTTTTCTCAGGTGGCTTTTTCTCTGGAGATAGAAGCAATACTTAAATTTCAGTGCTAACACTGAGTCAGAAAACCACATCTACAGTAATGCTTTGCTTCCTAACAGACCTTTTCTAATTCTTCTGAATTACTGATCTTTCCTGTGCTCAACTTGTTGCAAGCAGACAGTCACAAAGAGTTTACTGATATGGTCTAACTTACAAGGAACCAGACTGATAGTGCTGTAGTCCTTTAATGGGGTGATAAAATTGGATAAAATCTGAAGATCAGCAGAGGAGAGGTAGGCCAGCAGTATCCAGCTCCAATTTCTTTCGAAAAGGAAGAAAAGATAACAGCATTTTCCATTCTTGAGTGTATCAACTGAACTGGTAAATTGATTTTCTATGATCTTTCTTTTTTGTCATACTTTGCTGTAAGACCAATAACATTTCATTTTAAATGTTTGTATATTCTCAATAACATCCTTTAGCTGAGTATGGCTAGGAGAGAGAATTCATCTTAAATAACCTTTAATTGGCCTTTAACAATGCATAACTATTTGATCTGCGTTGTAGGCATATACATGGTGTTCATCACCATACTTTACTTGGTACTGATACTGATTATATAATTTCCCAGCATTATGAGAAGGAACTAAAAGAAATTAGTTGAACATACAATACAGCATGTTAAAGAGGAATTAGATTTTAATCCTTTTGAGTCCTCATTGCTGTCATATCTTCTGCAAGAATTAAGTGTGTTTAGAGTGAATAGAAAGGAGGATTATTCGAAATTAAAACTTTAACAGTGCATCAAATATAATATACTCCCTGTACTCCTTATGCCTAAATATACAGCAAACACAAACGTTTGAATACATGTTCTTTTCTCTCAAGCATATTTATTTTGAATTTTTTTTCAGGAGACATGCGCTGTCTTGCTGGAACAGTGTCTGCAATGCGTAGAGTCTAAATTTTCAAACAACACAATAGACGAAGCTACTGGAAACATGGCTGTTGGGTTCACCCCTCTCTCTCCACCCTCTTCCTCTGTGCTTTCCAGCTTGGGCCTAGTGATTGATGGAAGGACTCTAGCTTATGCCCTGGAACCTACACTAGAAGATAAATTTCTTGCACTAGCCAAGCGATGCCGTTCAGTACTGTGTTGTCGCTCTACCCCACTCCAAAAGAGCATGGTAGTGAAATTAGTCAGAGACAAACTCAAAGCAATGACCTTGGCAATAGGTAAATATCTCAGTTTAAACTAACCTGCCTTGATATATACTGTGCCTTGAGAATTTTGATTTTTTGACTTGCGATAGGACCCTTCCAGCTGCCTCACAACTCAAATAGCCTTCCAGTTTTGTCTGAAAATGTGTCAGATGACTCTTAACATATTTACTCTAACATATTTATTCAAAACCAAGATGGAACTCTGGAGTAGTATTTGGGATTTCTTCTTATAGAAGTTACATAATTGGGACCCAGGTATGGTATGAGGTTTTGGCATGCCCGAACACAGCTGTGAAGAACTGGGTTAGCTGATGCTGTGCAGAATCATTTTGCAATCACTGTATTACACAGAACAAAACTGTGCTCAGTGTTGTTTCATCCAATCATGTTTAAACTCAAGGTTCTGCATTTTTCATCACAAGTCGGCCATACAGCATAGGATATGACTTGGCCTTATCACTATGGACAATGGATTTGTGTCTGGCATCATGCCAGCACTTACACTTCTTCCCAGCTAATTGCTCCGTTGGTGAAGGGGAGATTTTGTCAGTCACCCTGTTTTAAATTTGGCAGCATCTTCCATGTTTCCATGATTTTTACATAAGAAAAGTCAAGCAGATCTTCTTTCCCTATCTTAAGTTTAGGCTGGTGTTGCATTAGAAGATACGTTTGCAGCATACATTGTCACAAACACAGTAGCTTTCATCAACCTGTCTTGGTTAATCATAGCAGGAACACATATGAGTTGGACCTACCCATGAGAAACTTTAAGTAAATATAATAATTGCCAGACTCCTGTGACATCCACATCACTAAATGTGTGCTGATTATAATAATCTTCATGCTCACTATGTTATATCTAGCTCAAATATCCCTCCCGCGTACTGAATTTACATCTTTGGCTGAGTGACTGTGGACATAATCATTTGAATATGTTGTCAAAAACATCTGGCTGGTTAACTTGAATTATCCAGAATGCTTAAAAAGCTAGTGGAGACAGGGCAGCTTGTGTTTTCATTTTTTCTGAGCATCTTGAGCCTGGGGGTTGGACTCAAGCTCCTGTTCTGGCTTAAAAGCCTACCTGTATACATCCTCCCTTTTAACGAAAATGAGCTAACTTGGGATTGTGTCACACAGTCACCAGGACATCAGCTTTGTCAGGTGAGAGGATACCACTCTTATATGTGCCAGCAGCAGGGGAACTGGAGTGAGATGTGAATGTACGCCTCAGCTGCTGAAGTTTAAAACCAAGTGTCTTGTCATCAGCTAATACAGTGTAATTTTTCACTAGCACACTAGCTGTAAATTTAAGAGGTTAAGAAGTAGATATGTGTCTCATTATGGTATCCTTTCTAATGGCACCTGTCACTTGTGGTATCGTGATTGGAAGCAGAGCAAGGGATGGTGACTGCGCAACCATTGCAGTTAGATCTACATGTGATGGGTATATTAAAGATCTTGGACTGGTCAACTACTTTTCAACTTTATTGTATTTTTACTATGTAGACATTCTCATTGGCTTTAGGCCTCCTTGCACATTTCATTCTTAGTCATACCTGATCGCAGGCAGACAGTTAATCAGGAAGCAGAAGTATTGAGAAGCTCATTTTCTTCCTTCCAGTGTTTTAGTATTAGTGCAGTTCAGGCCTTATACTTGAATTTTAGGTCTTACTAAAAGGAGAGGGATTAGGGTTTGGGTTTTTTTCATTTTTCTATGATAAAAAAAATCTACAAAGATCAGAATGTGTTGGCAGCTTTGCCAAGCTCTAAGCCTTGTATTCCAAAGACGGATCCTTTCTTACCCGACAACTCCCTTACTATACCCACCCAACACTTAGTACACATCTCCCTTACTATGTTCAGCCAACACTTGGTAATAAATGGTTTTTCTTTGCTTCACTGCTACTAACTGTTCCAGGTCTACTAGTGACAACAAAACTGTATCTTGTCATCTTTAGGTGATGGTGCTAATGATGTCAGCATGATCCAAGTGGCAGATGTTGGTGTGGGGATCTCTGGTCAAGAAGGCATGCAGGTAATGTTGCTTGTTCAGTGAAAGGCACTTCCATGAAAGGGTGAAATAGACACTTCCCACATGTCATCTTGACCAAGCTGCCTTTGGATAGCCAGCACAAATAAAGGAGAAGCAGCAAGTTGTGCTGAGGAGTGCCAGTTGTACATCGTAAAGATGCTTTCAGCTTGAGTTTGAGCTTGTGTTTATTCTCAGATCTGTGTTGAATTTAAACATGCTACCTTCTCAGAAAATTCAACTTATCAGATCCCTCTAAGCAATATGTTTTAAGAAATCATTTATTAAACACCGGTTTAATGGAGGAAAAAAGCTCAGCTATGCATTATTTAGGAAATAAAGGTTCACCTTATTCTGGCTTTTATTCTCCTCTCCCCTGTATTGCTTGGGTATACTTCACCTGTCGAGTAGCCGCACAAGCCCATCCAGCTGATGCAGCTTATTTGCATGGTGTGGTGGTGACCCTTAGCCCAGCCACCCACGCATCTCGCTCACTCAGCCTACTCAGACAGCAGAACGGTAAAGAGAAAATTGCAGCCCTTTGCAGAAACCACTGCTCCAAGTCCACACTATTCCAAGTCTTGGTTTTCTCCCCATTTCCTGCCACAGGGAACAGCAAGATAAGGGGACTTGCTCTATAGTCCTTTGGATGCATTCAGCCTGTAATTACTGTATCTACCACTTTTCCCATCCCCAGAAGAGAGGATGTATATGTACAGGATGTATTACCTACTGTATTACCTATTACCTCTGCCTCCTCTACTGCTAATGCCATTCAGTTGCAGTGTTAGCACCAGACGTGGCAGTAAGATGCAGAATGAGGAAGATACCTCATCTGCACAACCTATCTTGTATTTGGGGTGGGTGCAGACTGACTGCATGAGAAAATACAGTAGCTGAGTATATGTCAAAGAGCTTTTCAGAGAAGATGGGAAGTGTTTCCATCCTGAGGACCTGAGCAGATGAGCATGCTCCCTAACTTAGTTACCGGTGGGTGGTTCTCTCTGACCCACATTGCATTTTTTGCAACACTGGCTGGATATTTTTCTCAAAAGGGGAGAAAGGCCTCCTTCATGCAGTACGCAAGTTGGCTATGGAATTTTATTCCATGGCATTTCATGAATGCTGTAGTTTATTTAGGTCAACGCACAAATTTATGAAAAAAAAAATTTAACTGAGCTTTGAACTTGGATGTCAACTTTGTGCATTTTCTGACATGCAGATCACCAGAAGCTAGGACAGTACTCTGGAGAAAAGTCAGTAGATGTTTTTCTTACTTATTCGTGTACTCTTCCAAAGGCATCCTCACTTGGCTGTTGTTGGAAGCTGGCTACTATGGAAGATGGGCTTCAGCCTGCCTCAGCAGAGCTATTATATTTGTTCTCCTTCTTGTAGTCATCCAGTGGGTTCAGTCAATGTAATCTCCAGGGCAAATGGATGTCCATCAGCACTCTTCAAACAGACAGATTTCAGACCTGAAATCCATTAAAAATGCTTCTCCAAATATATTAGCAACTTTAAATTAGACTGGAAAGAATCTACCACAAAAATATTCAGATATTCATCGTGCATATGGCGTCCCAACCATAGACCCTATGAATCTGACTTGGATGGCTGGAGAGGGCAGGAGTCCCCTTCTCTGGAGATTTTCAAGACCCGCCTGGATGCAGTCCTGAGTAATGTGCTCTAGGCAATCCTGCTTTAGCAGGGGAGTTGGACTAGATGATCTCTAGAGGTCCCTTCCAACTCTGAAAATTCTGTGATTCTGTGTGAGAAGAGGAAGTCTTGGATAAAGCTGATGCCAACTGTATTTGTTGTTCCACAGCCTTCATCAGGCTCCGAGAGCTTTGCGTAACTTCTGCAGTATCACTCCGCAGGCAGTCCAGGCTCCAGAGAGCCCAGCGGAGACTGGTTTTGTGGGGTCCCCTCCAAACCAATCAATTCAAAAAAGTCTGCCACAAACTCCTTGGGTCTTATCATCTCTTACGAACTTATCAGCTCCTATCATCTATGTGTTAATTCAGTTCACTTTTTTTCCTAATGCAGACATACAGTGCTCGTAGCATTTTTTTTACTCCTCTCCCCATTATGCTGCTTTCAGTTGAGCTTATACGCTTAAAATAACCAGTCTTCAAATGCCCTTGGCTTTTGCGATGTATTCAAATCTGAAAGCTATTTCCTCATTAACCCATTAAACTACCTGTTTTTTTCTAAATGAAAGTTCAACAGAGTAGAAAATGTTTAGAGATCCCTTCCTTTACTGCAAGGTCCTAAGGAACCATGCAGGCCTCTTTACTATAAACAACTGTCGGAATCTTACACGTGCAGGTACTCAGAAGGCGTTGAGCATTTAGATGTTTAAAACAGCAACGCTCTCTGATTTATTTTCTTTCCACATTCTATGGAAGCATGTGGAGCATGAATCACTTTTTCCCGTGAAAAAGCTGGAAGAGAAATAAAAATGTGAAAATCAAGGGGGTATTTTGAGATGAAATAAACATGCAAATGTAATTGGATAACACTGTCTTCCTCACTACGTTCCTCACTGTAATCAAAATGGAATAAAAAAGAAAAACACCCCAACGCTTCTCACAATGTGTCGTGAAGTACTATGTTACAAGCACAAATGAAAAGAAGGTAGTGGTTTTGTTCTAACGTTGGAATAGGCTGAGATGGGGTGGAGGACAAGGAAGCACACATAGCACAGCTCTGTTCTCCTCAAACTGCAAGATAGCTGTAAGTCTGCAAGACAAATCAGGCTGTTCTGTGCAGGGAGGTAATAACAAGTGTATCTCAGTACCTGAGAAATCCCAGGATGTGTCAACATATTAAAAAATGTCCCAGTTTATATATACATCCACTGCTGAAATTACAATGCATTATTACACTCTCTCTTACATACTGTTTTAGAGTTTATTTTAATAGCTTTTACAAGCACTTACTTGGGAAAACAGCCCTTTTGATGATTTACCAAGAAAGGGAATTAGGAAAAATTAAAAGGAAAGATGTCTCTCATTTAAAAATACTGCCAAAATATACCCTGCAGAGAGTGAGGAATACATTGCTCCTTTGAAGGTTTTCACCTTTCCTTATGTTTTTGCTGAACTGTGAGAAGAAAGGTGATACTAAAATAGAAAATGAAGTGTAAAATAATATTAAATGAAATCTTAGTGTGATCCTAGGGATAAGGAAAATCGTGAAACAACTGTGATGATAACACCATCATTTACAAGAAGGTCTCATCTAGATGTACAGTACCCTGAATTTGAGTCAGGAGTAGAAAGAAACTGTGTGATTCATTTTGTCAATGTGATTTGGCAGTCTGCACAGTCCCAGAGGAGTCTCATCTAGTGTGATTTTTTCATAGACAGCTTTAGAAAACATGCGATTTTAAAAATCCCTCAAAATACTGGTATCTCGGGAGAGCCAAGTAAACTTTATAAGCCAGGATTGCAAATGTAATTAAAACTTAAATTTTTAATTTTTTATCTTTTAAAGTCCGGTAATTATGACACAACCACTTAATTGTGCTTTTCTTTTTTTATTCTCTGGAAATTCATTTTGCCCTGTAAGTACCCTGTAGTTTTTACAAAGATATTACAGCCACCAAGACGTTCACACGTGAGCCCTGAGCCTTCATGTTCATGCAACTGCACTTGCCAGCCATTCTCCCACCTCTCTCTTTTTGCTGCTGCTTGTCACCACCAGGAACATAGACTGTAAACTCCTTTGGGCGAGGACTGGGTAGATTTGCATGTTCTGCCAAGCTGCTGGCTTTGCTCACGGGTATTCCAAATCAATGCCGCAATAGCTGCATTTCAGATGCACTGTAATGGATTTCATTCTTCATAAGTACAATTTCCATTGACTGTATGAGTTGAGAAGATGACTATATTCACTGTTGGTGTTGCAAGTGACGCTTTACAATAATGATTCCAACTTTTCTTTCATTGAAGGCGGTGATGGCAAGCGACTTTGCAATCCCAAGGTTCCGGCATTTGGAGAAGCTCTTGCTTGTTCATGGCCACTGGTGTTATTCCCGACTCGCCAACATGGTGCTGTATTTCTTCTACAAAAATGCAGTAAGTGTTTGACTTGGCAGCTTTATGCCACCACATGTTTCTAGGGTTTATTTTGTGCTAAGTGAGCATTAGGTCAGCCTTCAAATGGTTTATAAATAAGCTGCAGAGAAATTTGCCGAGTTGAAAGACAGCTGGCTGCCATTCGCAGAAATACAGGACCCACTCCATAACAGCCCCAGTGTGCTGCTGAATGTGCAAATTAGGTAACAGAAATAACAAGCACTGCTGAAGAAAAGTTTCTTTATAGAGTAGTTTTGCAGAATGTAGATGGCTAGACACAGGAGTCTTTAATGCCAAAGCCATCCAGCGTTGATCCAAAGTAGCAGTTGAGTGTGTTTTCTCTTCCTGACCCTATCTCGTCATTGCTTATGAATCACTGTATATGTTCCCTAGTGACTTGAGATAATTTGAGTCCTCTCTGTGTCTCAGATGCAGAGATTGGGAAGGTTTTTTCTTGATTTATCTCACTCCCAACTAAGCAAAAGAGTTCATTAGAAAGGAAGCACACTGTGGTAAAGAACAGACTACAGGTCTAGGTTTCCTCCCTGGTGTGTGAAACGGGAGTTAGTCCAGTACTGGGCACTGAGCCAGTAGCAGCTCGACTCCTTGGCCCTAACAAATGCCCTTTGGATTGATCTTGGAGTACAAAGATGATTGATTGAAAACTGCCTAACAAGACAACCAAGAATTCCCTCAGCTGTGTGGGAGTCACTGGCAAGCACACACATCTGCTCACCTGCGACACCTACAAATCACCTTGGGAGCAGGGGATACGAAGCAGCAGGAAAAAGAAGAGAGCCAGAACTCTCAGACCTCTTTTTGCTCTAGGGGGCAATGTGTGAACTGTGAGCAGGAGACTGGATTTTATCCTCAATACCAGAAAAAAAGTAGCTCTCAATTTTGTAAAAGTTGCTTTCCAAATTTAATCTAATCCTCAATTTTTTTAATCAGTGGCAACTTCTTAATGCAAATTCCTCTCAGCCTGACTAATCCCTGTCTGATCTCAGTCTGAAGGTAGGTATTTTATCAGGAGAAGACCATCATTTGCTCAAAATTTTGAACATCATAGGAATTAATAAAGCATCTTTGTATTAACACAAGGGTGTTAAAATAGCTTCTGTGCTCTGATCACACACTGCATGCAAGCACCCTTCCAGACACAAAAGAAAGAAGGGACTTGGGCAATCTAAACTGCTGCCTGAATCTGAAATAGCAAGCAGATTCAAATAATACTGCACTGAGTGGAGAGCCACCTGTAGAAGCACAACAGTGAAATATGTGCTGGTGTTCAAATGCCTGAGTTTTTAGGCTTGATCCTGAGTGATGCTCCCACCCCCAGTGCCGTACGTTTCCAAGATACCTTTTGGCTTGACAGTATCGAATCTGAACTTCCAAGAAGTGTATGCAGAGCCATCTTACATTAAAATAAAATGAAAAAAAGAAGTAATACACATAAGACATTCCAGCAATCAGCAGTCAGAGATGTAGTTTATACATCTACATTTTTGTTCAGCTCTTGTAAAATCTTCCATTTCCTTTGGTACAACTCCCCTTGATTACGAGTATTATTTCTCATGCCATTTTTAGTAAGACATTTTCAGAAGCTGCTGCCTCAAGGCTAGAGTATAACTCAAGAAATCTCTTTGTGTTGGCTCTGCTTTGGCAGCCTTGAGTGCTTTCTGAGCAATACTTGTTGCTACTGACTCTAAAACTGTAGTGGGTTATCCAGCATATAGGCATGAATATGTCTGACACAGAGCCTGCCCTTAAGGAAATAATACTCAAAAATGAAAGATGTGAGCACCTGATCCTTTTGCAAGGAGACTATTTTGGATGATTCTCCGCAGAGTCAAGATAGCTACACTGCAAATGTTCTGCAAGTTTTCTGTTTCCTCAAGTGTTTTTTTTTTCCCCATTCGCTCATATTACGCAATTTTCCATTCTCTGCTAGAACGTATCTAACTCAAAGTTTAAATTCCAAATTGCTGCAAAAGCCATTTGGAAACTCAGATGACTTATCCAAGAAGATGTTTGGCTTGGTGAAGATAATAAAATACAAGTAAAATTTAACTAAAACATAGCATGACTGGAAATACCTGAGCTTGATGAAAAGGGATTTCATATAAGCAAAATTCTACCTGCACAAGCATGCACTGCTTCTTCCCCTTTATATATTATCTCTGCAAGACAGCACTGGACATTTTTGGACATCTACTCCTTTCACTGAGAAATTCTCCCTGGGGCCACATTCATAAAACGGTCTCTTCTCGGGGGGAAAAAAAAGGAACCATTTTTATTTAAAATCTAATTATTTTTTTTTATATATATTTTTCAGGGGGGTAATGCACAGAAGCAAGAGGGAACGTTATATTAGAAATTAAATTAGACNAAAAAAAGGAACCATTTTTATTTAAAATCTTTTTTTTTTTATATATATATTTTTCAGGGGGTTAATGCACAGAAGCAAGAGGGAACGTTATATTAGAAATTAAATTAGACACTCGTTTAATCCAAAATAAAATTTCAGGGGAAAAAAATCTGTTTTAAGCTTGGTTACTGAAATGTCATTTGTTTGTACAGCTTTCTTTGACAACTCTGCTGAGACCCATACAAAAGGTGGTAGGAAAATTTTCAGCTGACTGTACTTTCATCAAACTACCCATTTTTGTAAGAGCTAAACTGTTTCCAAGACAGGTTAATTTTAGCAAGACTCTAGAGAGGAAAATTTCTTAGGTCCAGGATTAGCTGGATTTTGTTTATTTCAGATGAATGAGAGAAAAGTATCTAAATTCACATATTTATTGCAATTCTATTTTGAGAAAAGACTCAGGAAGTTTTGGGTGTGGAAATGAAATAAATTTCAAAATCTGTTCGATTTTGAAATGAAATTGCCATCTCCCAGCCACCTGTACTGAAGAGGGTATTTACAGAAACATTTCTGGAGGTGATCCTTAAAAAAATACTACCATTTAACTTTTAATAGGTTAGTTTATAGTATGGGCTCACAAACAGTGAGATGTATGTTGCTGATGGTATACAAGCCACTTCAACGTAGTATGCAAACATTGCCTGAACTTATATATACAATATATCTAACTATATATATAAATATATATACATTTACCTACAGCAGGACTGACCCTCTTATTCTGTGGCAATTCCCATTCACAAGACAGGCCTACTCTCCTTATAGCAGTTTTCACCGACTAAGCAGACCATAGCTTTTTTTTTTTCTCCTATGTTTAAATTTCAATGGCATTTTGGTGTACTTATATAACAGATCTGTATTTTCCTCTGTATATCTAAAAATGATGAAGGGTTAACATACTCCAGCTGGATGAAAGCTTTTAAGAGGAGAATACAAAAAGAAGAGGAAGTGAAAGGACAGGTCATGTCATTTCCCTTTTTCATGGTTAAAATGGGGAAAACCCTCCAGGGACAATTGCCAAGGTTTTTCTGGTTGCCTTCCGTTTAGTGTTAATCACTGTACAAAGAATAATAAAAATTGCAGTTTTAGGAGGACCAAGCCTGGGAATTTGTTTCCTTCCCTAGGAAGCTGCCCGTCTTTTTCTAGGCCTCAAATTCCCCCTCACCAAGTGAGAGAGGCACCTCTCCTCAGCCCTAAAACCCTCTGGATTCTCTATGCTGCAGAGATTGTAGAAGAAACAAGTTGTGTGGTTTGTCCCTTTTTGGGTGATTCCAACCCAACAACATGAACAATCCCACTGCAGCTGTGTATGCAGCTGATTTCTTTATACAGGTGATGAGTAAGGGAGACTGAGGAATCTTTACAGCGCTGCTGATTTGCTGAATTTCAAAGCACAGGGATAGAATAGTTAAGGCAACTTTGCTAGACCTTACAGTTTCACCTCCCTTGCTGCTGCTAGTCTCATGTTGGTCTTGCAAAAAACCTCTGCATTTGCCTATTGTAGACCAGCAGAGCCTCCCAAAACACGTCAAGCCAGCAGAGGATATTATTATGGAAATGCATATTCTTACAACAGTAGTGTAAGAGCTATGAGATCGGTACTCATGTACCCAGAGGTCAATGATGGTTGGAAGAGCTTTTTACAGTTAGTTAAATCGCACCTCAGAGTTTCACTTGAACTGAATGTTAATTTTGTGTGAAGTCACCCCTGACGCTTGATATCTGAGGTTCCAGCAGCACAAAGACTTGCAGGTGTGCCAAATGTTTGCAGCTTAGCTAAGTGGTCCAGGCATCAGGAACAGCACATTAAAGACTAGGTGTCTTTAGAAGGATTGCTCACTTGCTTAGTTCATAGATAAGTCCTTGAAGAACTGGAATCAGAATGGTTTCAGAACACAATGGGGTGATGATCCTGCTTATCTTGTCATATTTACAGCATTGCTCATTCTGTTTCAGATGTTTGTGGCCCTTCTCTTCTGGTACCAGTTCTACTGTGGGTTCTCTGGCTCATCAATGATTGATCAGTGGTATCTCATCTTCTTTAATTTACTCTTCTCTTCTCTTCCACAACTGATTACTGGAGTGCTGGATAAGGACGTGCCAGCTGAAGTGTTAATTGCTGTACCTCAGCTTTATAAAAGTGGCCAGAATATGGAGGTAAAAACTAGCTTTTTGTAATTTTTTTCCTAAATGTCTTTAGTTTCAACTGAAAACCAACCCTGCTCCGAAAGGGTGGGTGACTGATAAAAACAGTCTGAGAAGTCACTGTTATTGTTTCATGATATTTCTCATCTGAGTCAAAGTATCTAAATTCCAAAAGTACACTTAAAACACACAAACAAAAAAACCCCAGCTATATTTTGAAATACATAACAGGAGAGAAGGCTGGATGCTTTAAGTAAGCCTAAGCTGAACACCTCCCTCATGGTCTGGGCTCACAAATAACCACAAAAGTAAAGCAGATTATGCCTTTTAGACTAGTGGAGACTTTCACAGAATAACCTCACATGACTTACTGAAAACTTCAGGCCCCAGCTCTTTACAGTCAGAAGAGAAAGATGACTTTAGGATTATGCGTGGAGGTCGATGGACTTAGCCTCTGAGGGAGGTAGTCACCAGCAGATGACAGATTCAGCTGTTGAAAACACCTTGTCCCCATCTGCTTGAAATATACAATGAAAACAGAAGGAATTACAGGAGGGATTTGAGCCAAACCATTTCTGGTAATTAGAGCTACAGTGTACTGTGGGAAAATCTTTCTGCTTGGCAAAACTATCCATACTGAGACACTGCTTCCAAGGCAAAAGCCTTTCTTAAAAGTATCCGACATTGTGCCCTCTGAGAAGAGTCAGTGAGTGGGTTTTGCCTCTAACTGTACACCTGCATTTGTTACCCCACACATCTAGTGACGTTGCTAGACACTGTCCTGGGAAGATGAAAGGAGAATTTTAGTGTGATTTATTTTTAGTGCTTTAGTCCAATTTCTCTCTTTTTCACCCAGCTGTTGTTTTCCATTTTCTACATTTCTTCTGTTCCAGTGCATTGCACTTTAAAGATCTGTAGCATTAATACCTTCCTTTCTTGCACATTTTTAAGGTGATAGAAAACTTGTAATGACTTACGCTTGTCGGGAAGTTGCGTCTGCCTGTCTTCAGCTAGCAAACTGAGGAGAGAAGTCTCCCAGGTTCACAGTACAATTATTTCTCATAGACAAGCCCAGGGACCGTTCTAAGTTTGTCTGAAATCTAGTGAGCATATTCTCTGAATAGTTACCTAAAAAGGCATTTCAAAAACTTGCCAAAAATCCTGCTTCAGGTAGGATCTTTTCCAAAAAGATATCACTGATTCAAAGAATTACAGAATTATAGAATAATTCAGGTGGCTGTGGAGGCCATCTGATCCAGACCCCTGGTCAAAACAGCTTCAAAGCTAGATGAGGTTGCTCAGGTCTTTACCTAGTCCAGTTTTGAATGTCTGCGACAATGGAGATTCCATAGTCCCTCTGAGCAACCTGTTCCAGTGCTTAACCACATGTTATTTCAGTAGGCCAAAGAACACCGTAATTCTTTCTAAGCATCTTTGAATTCAAGGCCAGGCTGGACGTGGCCTTGGGCAACCTGGTCTAGTGGGAGGTGTCCCTGTCTATGGCGGGGGGGTTGGAACTTGATGATCTTCAAGGTCTTTTCCAACCTAAACCATTCTATGATTCTATGAATTCCCATTTTTAGGCTGCGGTGATATTATCCATAGAGGAAAGGACCCTGATGAACCCAGTGGTTGGAGATGTAGCCTATATCCCAAAATTAAATAAATATTTTGGCATTTATAAACTATTTTTCCTCATATCTAGGTCTTTTATATGACCATCCATACCCCTGCAGTTGTATATTTGTTTAAACCTGAATGTCAGTTTAATATTGTTTCTTAGCAAGCAATTTTGTGCGCAGTCATACAGATATATGTATATATATGCTTTATATATGTATTTAATAACATAGCATACATCGCTGAATGAATTACTGCTAAAGATCCTTGTTGTGTGTCTTCTTTTCTAAGTACGTGTGCATTTTCTGTTTTGTGTCTTGTGAATAAATACCCTTTGCTTGTATGTACGTGATGTAAACCCCATTTATTCATGTGCTTAGACCTCAGAGAGCTCCCCTGGAATCAGCGGTCTAAATGTAGTGCACAAAGTTGGGCACTTTCATAAATGTTTGCTGGCCTGAGCGTCACATTCAAATTACACCCTCTGCCAGGGAAAAAAAAAAAAAAGAAAAGAAGCAGAAAGGTGTCCTCCCAGAACAGAGTGACTTGCAGGTAGACTCTTCATACTTCATCCCCGAGGGTATCTAGCTGATTGGCAAAGTTGTGAAGCTATTTGCACAAGCCCTTAGAAGTGTCCATTGGAATATGCCCCTCAAAATACCTATCCCAGCAAATAGCATTTTCATTAGGCTCTGATTTTCTTATTTTTTTTTTATGCCACAGGAGTACCAGCCACACATGTTTTGGATGAACATGATTGATGCTATGTATCAAAGCCTGGTTTGCTTCTTCATCCCCTATTTCGTAAGTGTTTGGTTTAAGCCATTCCATTTCAAGCATTTTGAGAACTGACAGCAGAGCTTGGGCTAAATTCTGTCTCCTTCTTTACAGACTTACTATGATTCGGAGGTGGATATCTTCTCCTGGGGAACTCCCATCACCACAATAGCTCTTTTCACCATCATACTACATTTGGCTATTGAAACCAAAACTTGGGTAAGGTACCCACAGCCTACATAGAAACTCAGTGGCATATACGTAATTCTTTTCTTCATGCCATTCTTCAAAAACAGAAGTTGGTTGCTTTGTTCCCTCAGCACATTCTATTTTTAGCAAGCATTTTAAGCAAACATGAAAAAGGTTTTAAACTGTGATCAGCGACCAGCTTTGTAGTGTTTTATCTATAATAGAATTTTTTAAAATACAAGGCTCTAAACTCTTTGCTGTGCATGGATTTGGCTCCAGAAATTAAGAAGTTTTAATTCAGAATCACGGCAAATTTCTCAGAATATAAACAAGCATTATTCTTTTGTTGTTTTTTTTGTTCTAGACTTTTATCCACTGGTCATCTTGCATCTTCAGTATCCTTTTATTTTTCTTTGTGGCTCTGGTTTACAATGCTTCCTGCCCAGTATGCCATCCTCCATCCAATCCCTACTGGACCATGGAAAGGCTGATGGGAGACCCTATGTTCTATTTCACTTGCATTATATCACCAGTTGTTGCATTGCTGCCCAGGTATTGTATCTTCTCTCATATCTTTTCTCATATATGAAAGCACTTTATGCATAAGTTTGAGAGGGCAAGAAACATTTCTTTTTCCACTTCCCCTCTTTCTTTTTGCCTTACCAGCCCAGTCAATTTTTTTCAGCAGCTGGTTCTATGAAGTCAGGTTGTCTAACCTCTTCTGTGCTCCTGCCACAGGAATAGACCGCTGCTCCTGGCCATAGACCACAGGAGTGGGATAATTGTAGACTGTTGGTTGAACCTCCTGGCCACACAGAGATTTGCTACCCTGTGGGGTTTTCAGTGATGCTCCAGATTCAACCCATCCTCCCATAAAATGCACAGTACAGAAATTCTGATAGTATATTGTGGACTTACTTGCCTACTTATGGATGTAGGAGGCCTGCTTTGCAGACTGATCCCCGTTGCCTTTAATTCCGCATCAGGAAAATGAAAGACGGTGTGTAATCAGAAGGTGGATCGCTGGGTAAAGGCACAGATTTATTACACTTCTTGTTATTAATCAAAATATTAGCACAGCATTTAGAGGTTTTCATCTGAATGGTTTCTTATGTCAAACATGAGAAATGCACATAAAACTCATTTTTCTGTGTTGTACTTTTGTCTTGGATATTTTCTCTTAATAATATCTTGGGTACTTCCATCTTTCTGTTTTTTTCACATGCACATTTTCCTCTTGCAGATTTCTGTACAGAACCCTTCAGGGAACACTATTCCCAACCCAGCTTCAGCTTGGACGCCAGTTGAGTAAACTGTGCCCAGAGATTCGCACCCAGCTTCTGACCAAGTTGAATGTAAAGGAGACAATACGTCAGACGCAACCCTTTGCAGACAGCTTCTCACCAAGCCTTGTCTCAAACGCTAGTGATTGTTATAAGGCTTATAACCAAAGCACGCCTGTGCCGACACCTCCTCAAACAAGTGAGTCACTTTTCCAAGAGCACGCAAAGGCAGAACATACAACAGATCAGACTGTGGCTGCCTCTCCCCGGGGTGCTGTGCTGTATGGGGAAAACAAACTCCCCTCATCAGCAAGTAGTCTGGAAAGGGCCATGGGATTTCATGAAGTTGGACACGGCACTTCAGAGATGGAGTCGTCGCCTGTGGGAGCAACATTCCCGTGGAGCTCAGCAGTCGACCAAGCAGACTTCAGTTTCTTGAAGTGGATCACGTCAACTCCTCTGTTCAGTCGCTTTGGGACTGTGTTACAGGTGTCATCAAGCAGTTTACAAAATGAAACACAGGACAGTATGTGTGTGCTTGGCTCTTCTTTGCATGTGGACTTCAAAGGCTTAAAAGAACAGAGCTCAAATAACTTGCAGGACAAAATGAAAGGGACTCCAGCTGATCATTGTAAAAGTGACAATTCCGAGACCACCTTTTTATGACATGGGCCTTAAATATATTTATATATTTTCTATTTGCACACATTTATAGTGAGATTACTCTATTTGTTTCCAAAGATGAAACAGAAAATCAAAGGTACAGAATGATTATTTAAGAATGTTTAAATACAGTATATTGAAATAAGAGCTTTAAATATAAAAAGAAACACTTGAAAATTCCATTTATATTGTTTTATTTTTTCATCTCATTTTGTAAAGAAATGCCGTCTCTTTGTTTTTCAGGTTCTTCTCTTTTATTCTGACACATACTGTAAAAGCAAAGGACCTATCTACCATATTCAAAAAGATTAGATTCAGCAGCAATTATTGATATCATTATAGGCCATTCAGTAATCAAGGAGGTAATATCATGACAATAAATAGGCACTGCATTCCATCCATCATCTGCTTGCCCGGGGTGTTTTGTCACCCGTTAGGCAGGACTATTGAATTACTATACACCTCTCTGTAAATGTTAATGGTATCTTACAACTGCATTAATAATACTGGTATTTTATAAGTGACACCATATTTTGATATCGCAGCCATAGCATTTTATGTGTCATGATAAAACAATAAATAAATGACCATCCATATTGCAAAGTGACTTCCCAGTCTGGCATTCATAGTAATTCAGCGCTTCAGTTGGAGTAGCCAGCATTTGGCCAGCCGTGGCCTTATATCAGGCTGTTCAACTTCTGAAGAAAAGCTGGAATCGGGAATGATTTGGTGGCAAAGAGCTGGTGCGTTGTGCCCGCTGTAAAGTTTGATCTGGGAGGCTCTGTGATGTTCTGTGCTGGAGCACTACAACAAGGAAGCTAGTTTTGCTAAAGAAGTCGGTGCCGCTTGGCAGCGGCGGGGTGGAGGACGGGCAGGGTGGGGTTCTGTTGGGCACCTTCACTCTTCACTCTTGTTTCAGCCAGGTTAAATCAAGTCCTTGGTGATGAGGAGGGGGCATGACCAGCTGCACAGGTGCAGCGCTGTGCAGAGGTACTTGAGCCTGATCTGAGACAGGCTAGCTCCACTCCCAAAAGCAGGGAGCTGCACTGATTTCCGAGGTTATGCCTGAGCTGACCTTACGTGGTTGTACATCACAAACTGCTTCCAGGCCATGGGTGTGCGGCTGCGCTGTGCCAGCCTGGCAGATCCCTGGGGGTTTAGCCTTGGAAGGCTGATCGGTTCCTTCATGTCTAGTCACCATGACCATGTAAGAACTAGCTGCTGCACTTCTTCGGTTCCTCATCACAGGTTTCCAGATGGCCTCTGCCTTGCTTGCCATCTTGTGTAAGGCCAGAACTTGTTCATGCCACGCTCTGTGCCAGGTGACTTGCTTCCCGCATGGATTGCCTCAGCCCATTAAGCCACAGTGCCTTACCGTGTGTCGCTCACTAATCCACTGGGGATCTTTTTTTATATGATTTATACACTGGCCTCTTTCCAAAAGCCAGAATTGATAATATGAAACTGTAAAATGCCAATGAAAGGAAGAGATGAAAGCAATCCAAGTAAGAGCTGTCAGCCTGTAAATACATTACCCTCATGAAACATGACACATCCACATGTAGCTAAACTGCATTTTGGGATTAGAATTGACTGGGGACAGGGCAAAGACCTATGGGACTCACTCTTTTAGTCTCCTGTGAACAGCTTTAAGCGTGTGATTGATTTAAAAAAAAGAAAGTACCTGAAGCACAACTTCCTTTTAGCTTCTGATTAAAGGGGAACATGGGTTTATGTGTGCAGATTTAGCGGAGGAAAGCACACCTGTTGACTTGTTTGTTACTGGCTGAAAATGTCTTGACATTTCTCTGCTTTATATTAATTACGATAGAAATGGGGCAGTCAGAGTGGGCAGTTGGTTTCCATGAAGGTAGGTGGGCATCTTCCCTGTGGGTGCCAACGCGAGCCAGGAGCCACTGGGGTGTGTGTCCTGACACACGCCTCTGAAGTGGGGCAGAGTCCCGCACCCTCAGAGCACTTATTTCTCTCCCCTCTCCGAAAAGGGAACCTGCGGGACTCGGCTCAGGTGGAGAAACCACCTTCACAAATCTCTCTACTTGGGTGAGTTTAGGCATCTAGCTCCGAGTTTAGGCATCTCTGCTTGCTCTACCAGCCTTCTCGGTCTCAATAGTACTTCTGTTGTGAAGACTTTTCAGGTAGTTTTTTGCAAGGTTAGCTGGCTGTGTTTAACACAATCTCTGTAGAGATTGCCGTTGTAAATAACTCACCTGTGTGGAGCTGCAGTGTCTCTTAATGTCAGAGGGGAAATCAAATGGCACTTTAAAATGTGTAAATGTTGCCATCTGGTTAGAAACGTTCTTCTGCTTGTAAAACAGGATCTCACAGAAGGACACCACATCGGATACCAGGTAGGCAGAGTTCATAGGTTTGCAAGCCATTAAATTCACTCTAAGAGTGCCATGGGGCTGTAGCGGGAGCTTGCCATGGATGTCACACGTGTGTGCCCTCTCTCAGTTACTGCAGCAGCCCCAGCAGGCAGGTGAGGATCTCTGGAGCTTATTGACTCCTCCGCGTCTTTCCAGGGCATATTTGTTGTCCCACAGGCCTTCATGGGACTTGCCTGGTGCTGGCAGCAGAAAGGGCTGGAACATGACTGGGCTTTGGCTCAGAGCTGTGTTTGATGATATTCTCATCAAAAAAAAACCCTAAATTCCTCGCTAGATGTGCCTTTGGGATACAAGATTTGGTTTAGTTATTGTGCTTTCAGTGTTTCAAGGACAATTTTGTAGGTACAGGATAAAAGGGTTCTTTTGGGACTGGGAGATGCTCATATGCTGCCAGTAGTTGTGTCAAGTTGCCACTGTGAGTGTGAGAGTAGTACATCTGTGTCATATATTTAGGGAAACTAGATGTAGATCCTCAGCTGCTACAACCACCGTAGCTCCTTCAATTTCTGCAGGCTGACTTACCCCAGCTGGGAATCAGGCCTCAATAACTGCTGTATTTTGTTGAAAAAAAAAAAAAAAAAAATCCTTAGAGATATATTTTGAATGCATAAAGTGTAAATGCTCCCTTTGCGTGAAGAGATTAAATGTCTTATAATGGTGGCAGTCCTGCAAACATATATGAGTTTAATCTTAAATAAACCAAATAATCCCACCGATCTTAATGGGGCAGTGACCCTAGCAGGATTGCTTGTGTGCTTACAGACAGATTTAGGAAGATGTGCCACACTGAGGCCTCCGTGTGCCAAAACTCCACAGCAAGATACCTAAGGGAACGGAGCCAGGTCAGTAGGATGTCAGCAAGCAAGATGTCTCTATTTTCTTTTGGGAGATACATTGTAAAATAATATAAATAAAAGGTAATCTAAGCCACAGTTTGGAGAAAAAAACCAACCAAACAAACAAACAAAAAAAACCCAGATTTCACATTTGGAAAGAAAATATTAAGCAAACTAATTCTTTTCATTTCAAATCAGAAGTTCTCTCTTCAGCTGCCAGAAGACAAACACATCAAAGCATATTACTTGCTGGGCTTTAGGGCTTGTGAACATTTTGAAGCGGCTATTAATATTTGAAACATTTTAACTAAACAAATAGTAATGGCTTTTTGAAGCTGTATACATTAATTTTAATAAAATAGAAATAAACTTCTAAAGTTATTCCTGTCGGTGCAGTTGAGCAGTTGTCACATCAGGCAAAACAAAGCTTGAAATTCATGAGGCCAGTCCTCAAAAAGCATGCAACTGTTTATCAAAAGATTCCACGAGGCAATTAAAACAATGCCCGGTTTTGGTCTATTACCGGCAGCAGCCCCCAGTACGCTGTTTTCAAATATTTGCACTGAAGTCTGCAAGCACTTCTTCGTCTGCCGGACGCTGCTGGCTGAACCAGTCCGGCTGAAATTAATGCCTGAGAAGAAGAGAGTTGTGAATTAAGCAACACAGTGTTCCATATTTCTTACTCTTATTTACATGAACTAACTTCTCGGTGATTTATCCATTTTATAAATTTCTCTTGGATGTGTAAAGGTCTTTGAGAAACAGCCAGAACTCTTCTCTGAGGTTAGCGCTCTAATCTCAGAAATTATATCTCCCACATATGCCAGTGCACTGCAACTGGGCGTATAATTGTCAAAACAGGAACGAAACATCACTCCGGTACTTTTTACAAGATTTTCCAGCTATACATCACCGCTCTGTGTGCCCAGACAGTCATGCACCTGTTTGCCACCCCCTGCCTTGGCTGTGGAACCACGGCCCTGCGCCCTGATGGCCATTAAATGATCTATGCTTTTCACAAACTGGAAAGCTGATGACAGTGCTGACTTCTCACTGTGGCCAAATCCAGTGGCACCCTATGTTGATTTAAATGCTTCGTTGATGGGGAGAGCTCATCCTTTAGGTAGTAAAATTTCCTCAGAGCCTTTCAAATTATTCAGCCAGAGACTGCTCTTGCTTCCATTACACAACGTTCTCAACTACCTTGCATCAAACCTGCTGGACCTGCTGGAGCGTGTCCAGAGGAGGATGATCCGAGGGCTGGAGCACCTCTCCTATGAGGAGAGGCTGAAAGAGTTGGGGCTGTTCAGCCTGGAGAAGAGAAGGCTCCGGGGAGATCTTATTGCGGATTTCCAGTACCTAAAGGGGGCCTACAGGAGAGTTGGGGAAGGACTTTTTACTAGGGCATGTAGTGATAGGATGAGGGGGAGTGGCTTCAAACTGGAAGAGGGCAGGTTTAGATTGAACATTAGGAAGAAGTTTTTCACTTTGAGGGTGGTAAGGCACTGGAACAGGTTGCCCAGAGAGGCTGTTGAGGCCCCATCCCTGGAGGTGTTCAAGGCCAGGCTGGACGTGGCCTTGGGCAGCCTGGTCTAGTGGGAGGTGTCCCTGCCTATGGCAGGGGGGTTGGAACTCGATGATCTTCAAGGTCCTTTCCAACCTAAACCATTCTATGATTCTATGATTCTATGAAACCTTGAACTGTCCTTTATTCACACCCGATGCTGCCCAGGCCCACACTCTGTGCTTGCTCCCAGTAGGTCTCCTGCAGGCTCTACCCACTTCATCAGCAACTGCCACTTCATTACACCTTGGCCCAACTTTCTAGTGTCATGTGCGCATTTGGCTCCACTCCAGGCTTATACATCCCAGTCATTTTAGGCTAATCACCTGATCCACACACAGCAGATACGGAGGATTTGGTAGGTTTATCCACTAAAGGTGCTACCCAAAAGGGTTTTGTATGAATACTGGTTGCAGTACATGGAGATGTTCAGCTTAAAATAAACTCAGTCAAAACTGCATGTGGTTGAGTCATCTGGGAGTGACAATTCCTGCCCTAATCATAAAATCTGCATCAAAACCTGAACTAAAAAAAAAAAAAAGCGCTTCATGTTTTTGCAGCAGCAAGTTCCTGACTCAAACTGCTCAGTGACTCGGGCATTATTCAGTCCAGTGTCAAATTCGGCAGTGGGCTTGTGTAACTGAGTGCACGTGGCAGTTCAGAAAAATGATGTGCTACAACAGGCCATGCGCTGTGATGGAGCAGTAGCAGGTACGTGTCAAAGACACTGTGGAAGCCGCTAGAGACAGGGTCACACAGATGTAGCAAAGTGGAAAAGGAAAGGCATTGCTAGACGCTATTCCAAAGCCCCAAGGTTGGTGGAGAGATGAGGGGACCTTCAGAGCTTTCCAATCATGTTGGTTTTGCCTTTGCAATGCTTCTGCACATCTGCCTCTCTGCCTGCTGGTGGACTTACTCAAACTGACCTTAAGCTTCACTAGAGCTACACAACAAGTGAATTTCAGAGAATCATAGGAGGTTGGAAGAGTCCTTGAAGATCATCAAGTTCCAACCCCCCTGCCATAAGCAAGGACACCTGCCGCTAGACCAGGTTGCCCAAAGCCACATCCAGCCTGGCCTTGGACACCTCCTGGGATGGAGCTTCCACAGCTTCTCTTGGCGATGTGTTCCAGTGCCTCTACACCCTCAAAGTGAAAAATCTGGCTCGTTATCTGCAGCTGAGTGAGGATAACGAGGTTGGACACCAGCTAATGTCAAGCAACGCAGCTATACTGACTCACGTGGAGGTAGGTTGGTGCTTGCCTTGCAAACTCGACCATGCTGGCTATGCACTGGTCGGGAGTGGTCCCCAGCTGTACCTGTGACCAGAGTAGGTCCCGGTACCAGTCCCAGGGATCCTCCCTGTGTCAAAAAACAGGGCAGGAGCCGGAACAGGGGGGACACTTCCCATGGGAATGGGATGTGAGCAGCCCTCCTCTGCTTGCTAGACTGAGACCACATGTTTGTTTGCAGTGTCCAGGAAAACTTTGGGTGGTTAGTGACCTGGAAAAGAAGCAGCTGATAATATGGCAGGGAAACCCTTCATGCTCCATCAGGAATCTCCTATGCTATTGTATAAATGCCTCCATCTTTTCTCCCATGCTTTCCAATATGAACCCTGGCCATCAGAAAGCCCCTGGGATGGCTGCGCTTCCTGCAGTTGAAAATGCTATTGGGAGTCCACTACTGCCATCCATCAGCAGTGGCCCCTTGAAGCACCCGCACCCAGGGCTGCTGCACCAGGGGTGATGGGCACCTTCGCCATTAGAAATAGCTCCATCGGTCACCCTGTGTGCCGCTCGCTGAGGCTTCTTCATGCTGAAGGAGACACTGCATAACCACAGTCCATCTATCTTCAGTTAAAAAAAAAACCAACAGCTGAATGATTTTGCCCTCATTTAACAGGTTCATAATAGGGAAAGATTTACAAATGTCTCTAGTTCTGGACACCCAGATCGATGAGTGTTTTCCAGCTGTCCTGGTCCATGAAACCCTGTAGTGTATCATACATTCAGAGGGATCTCTGGTGCTTTATGTCTTCATAATTTCCTGGGGTTTTCTGGGGGGCTGGCCACCCCCAAATCCCAAAATCTGGCATTAGAAGCCACTGTTCAAAATGGTAACTGTGCCACTAGGACTGTGTTTTACTTACACGGAAAAAGAGCAGTTAAAAGAAAGGTCCAACTTTTAGAGAAGGATTTTTCTATATAGCTGCATGAAGAATTATCTCAGTTTTGAGCAGAAGCTTCCACGTGGTTTTAAGTATGGCTATTTGCTTTGTGCAATAATGTCTCCCTTGATACATGAAGTGCAGCACTGCATAAATCCTTCCAAGAGGAGGTTTAGCACATCCTAGCCAGGGTGGGCAAAGACTGCCAGGTCCTTCAGCCAGCTCTGCTGCTGGAAGGACTTTAGCTAGGTCAGCCCTCCAAGTCCTGTTTCATCAGCTTGTCTTGCATAACGCCCGCCTGCGATGCAGCATAGTGAGAGGTATGACTAAACAAGAACCTTGTTAAAAGCAGATTAAAGGCTTCATTGTGGTCATTGGTGCTGCTGCAGCACATATAGTGCATCCATGGTATCATGGTTTAATCCCAGCTGGCAACTAGGACCACACAGCCGCTCGCTCGCTTCCCCCAGTTGTGATGGAGGAGAGAATTGGAAGAGTAAAAGTGAGGACAAACTCACGTGTGGAGATAAAGGCAGTTTAATGGGTAGAGCAAAAGCTGCGCAATCAAGCAAAGCAAACCAAGGAATTCATTCCCTGCTTCCCATGGGCAGGCAGATGTTCAGCCATCTCCAGGAAAACAGGGCTCCATCATGCGTAACTGTTACTTGGGAAGACAAATGCCATCACTCTGAACATCACCCCCTTCCTTCTTCTTCCCCCTCCTTTATATACTGAGCATGGCATCGCATGGTATGGAATATCCTTTTGGTCAGTTTGGGTCAGCTGTCCCATCTGTATATCCTCCCAACTTCTTGTGCACCCCCAGTCTGCTCACTGGTGGGGTGGGGTGAGGAGCAGAAAAGGCCTTGGCTGCTTAGCAACAACCAAAACTACCAACACTAGTGCACTACCAATACTATTTTGATTGCAAATCCAAAACATGGCACTATATCAGCTGCTAGGGAGAAAGTTAACTCTACCCCAACTGAAACCATGACACATGGAAATAGTCTCTTAGCGAACACAAAATGCTTGAAAGAGCCTTTTGGGAGACTGGAAAAAGTGTCAAAGATCTGGCACCAGGCAAATTAAAGCTGCTCAGACCAGGTGGAGTGCCTCGTTCTCTCCGCAGGGAGGTGGCCGGGGGACTTTAACTCCTGTTTATTATCTGGGCAGTTCTCCCAATGTGGGGCAAGGTGCGGTTTTCCAGAGGCAGTGCTGACTCAGAGCTGGAGCAAGTGGCATCTCACTCCACTGGGTACTGAAACCTGATGTGGCACTGCTGTAACTAAGGTTGGAAGTTTCTGGCCCAAAATTCCCAGTGGTACATTGCTTGTGCTTGTTCATCACATTTTCCAAAAGCTGTAGGTTTTAAAGTCCCCAGTTTATTCCCAGACGGCCTGTTTTATGTGTATGAAGGCACCAAACCATCCCTGCAGCCAGGCTTGTGTGGATGGATGCCCTTCCCCGCTTTCCTCCCCAAAACATGGAGACCACAAGGAGCCACATGGACATTCAGAAACCCAAACCACGACAGAGATCCTGCTCACTCTTTACATGCCTGTAAATAAAAGACGAGTGTGGCCTTCAGGGCCCTCTTGTTAATGAAAACAGTGAAGACACCCCTGGTTTAAGTAGCATTTTGGCAGACACGTCCTTTACATCCCGCACGAGTGCCCACTGAAGAGGTTCAGTGACAGCTGATGCTGCTTCTTTACATGGAATTGCTCTGCAACTTGGGAGCAAGAAGTGGGATATGGAAGTTTTCACCATAAAAACCTGAAAATGCAAAATTGCTGATGAAAATGTAGGAGTTATATTTACTAAAACCCCATATTTCCAACAAACTCTTTCAATCAGCCGTGTGTACTGTTAGAGCTGCATGACCCAATTTTATTCCGAGTGGGCCGGGTGTTTGCCGATTGTAAGGTCCCTGTCATTTTGCAGACACATTTAACTTCATAGCTGGTTTGTTTCGCTAAACCCCCAAGAACTCAATAAAGCCATTACAGCTGAAGGAGATTCAATCTTCACCTCCATGTAAAACGATGGAAGTAGAAAGTTTGAGTTGGTGTCATCTGGAAACCAAGGGCAAAGGATGACACCATGGGAGGCATTGCAGGCAAAGGCTCCTCTCCACTGGGCGCTTGTGGAAATGATCAAGACCAATGAAGGTACAGGGAGCTGCAGTTCGCCTGAAGTACTCTTAGTTCCTCACTCAATTTTGAAGCTTAAAAGTGAATTAACTCCTTTATATCCAATTGTGTTGGTGGGTGGGGTGCGCAACCATCAAATCTGGGCGGCAGCACTTTCTGCCCATTGAGTGTTGCTTCAAGCGGCAGCCCAAGGCCCACGGCGCAAGTCCAGGCCCTGGGATTATCCAGTGCAAAAGAGAGAAACACCAGCTTTACTAAAATAATCCACCCCGTGTGGTTTTCGTGCATTCAGTTCGCTGCCATTGTAGCCTACCAGCGACGGCCTCCTTGCCAGACGGTTCCCGCTCGCCCAGGACTGAAGTCAAGGGGTGTTTCCTACCACGAGGTTTTGGAGACATACCAAGTACAGAGAAGTTTCAGTAGACACCTCTGTCCCACAGAAAAGGGGTGACAGGGGTGGTGTGGGTGAGGTGGCGGTGTCCCAGCCCCTGGCAAATCTGTGCCTTCCCCATTGCTCAGGTCACCTCCAGCCCCTGTGCATCCCCCTCCAGGGGCAGTAGCACAAGCGGAAGAAATGCATTTCCATACGCATTTCCAAACAAGCACCCATGGACCCTCCTCTGCCCCCCAGCTCCCTGCTCCCTGCTCAGTCTAATATAGCCATTAGCTGGGATCTCGCTCCAGCCAATTTTACTTGTCTGCATAGAAATACCACAGTTTCCTCTCATGTACTGCAGCCGGGGTTCATTCTTTGTCAGAGAGGTCCATTATAAAAATAAAATATCTCATTTTTGAAAGCAGGAGGGCGGCTGACAAGGCACAGCTCTGGGACACAAGTCTTCCTAAGGCTGTGTGCACCAGGAGGTGCTTTACCATCTAAATAATTTTACAGGCATAGTTGCACCACCAGTATTTTCCATCCCCTGGTACCACGGGGTGGAGAGAAATGCTGCTTAAAAACAAAATTAAAATTCAGCCTGTCCCCTTCCCCCTTCCACCGCTTCTCTCTGAGTGTGGGGTTTCTCCTGCCTGGCAGCCCTGTGCCAGGGACAACTATTCAGCTCATCATCCTCGTCCATCCTCAAGGAGAGGTTTGCAGTCAGTATGTCCAGCTCAGCCCAGAGGCCACCGACTCCAGGCGGGCAAGGCTGGGGTAGCTCTGCTCTGCTCTGCTCTGCTCTCGGGAGCCATCAGAGCCCACCAGCTGGGTTTTGAAGAGGAGAAAACTTTTATTTTTCAAAACAAGCAGAAGGAAACATGCAGACTTCTCTAGGTTTAAAGAATAGACTCTTGAACACCTGTCAGAGGTAATTTAGTGTTGTCTGAAGAGAGAAGCAATTTGCGTTTTCTGTTGTTTGTTGGGAGCAGGAAAAAACCAAGGAGAAATATAAGAGGCTGTATTACCACATTGTGGACTTTTTTTTTTTTTTTTAATCAACTGCTTGAAGTCCAAAAAAGCCCTTGCATCCCTCTGTTCCCAAAGCCGGCCTTCGTTTTCAGCCACCTGTTACCTACAAACAGAAAGTGCTTTCTGCACAGGGGGAGGAAACCAAAAGTTAATTAAAGCAAAACCTGTATCATTTATTTGAAAGCAATGTGGAGATTTTAAACCTGTAACAAGGTGCCTTGAGATGAAAGCTCAGCTTCAAGGATCTCCAAGTTGGAAAACCACATTTTGCTCCTTACAAAACTAACAAAGAAAGTGTGAACTAAAATCTGGAATATTTTCAATTATATTTGCTTCAGATTTATGTGAGGCTTATCCTTAAGAAACCCATGTGAGACAGGTTTATGAAGACATTTTAAAAGGTCAGGATATTTTTAAACCACTGTTAATCTGGAAAAACGCCCCTGCCATATTGAAAATTGTTTTTCATGCTAAAGAAAGCACGCGCACTGCTGCCTAACCCTATACCTCATTCTTTTTCCTCCCCCCACCCAGTTTTCAAGGGGCTGGCTTGCTGGGAAAGCCACCCCGAAGGCACCAAGGGTCCCTGGGGTCCCCGCAGGGCGCAGGAGTGCACCGGGGGCCGGGTGGTGCCTGGGCACGGCGGGTGCTCGCGTGTGTCAGGCTGTGACAAACCTCCAAAACAAACCAAGGCAAACTTGTCCATTCCCTCCCTCTTCTGATTAACAGTTTCCCATGCAGGGCCGGTCTTTTTTAGAGCTTTTCCCAGGCAGGGCAGGGTAAGCAGCCGGGCTTTAGAGCCAAAAAAGAAACAACACGCAAGCCAGCAGAGAAAGAATAATGGGGGGGGAGGGGTTATTAATTTTGTTTCTAGTGTCATAAAATAAAAAGATGCGTGTATGTGTGTGCCTAGTGTGTGATTTGAATAAAATTGATCAGAAGTTAAGCTATTCCATATGCCAGAGGTGAGCACCCTGGGAGGGGAGCTCCAGGACGGCAGCAGATGGGTGAAACCACAGACTCAAGGACCAAGCAGTCGCTGTTACAGGTCACAGTGACAAAACCACAGACTGGGGACAGGTTAATTAACTAATAAAAAATGAACCACCCAGTCTAACACAGAGCTGCAAGCCACGGCAGGAAAAGCAGCCCGGCTGATGAAGTGGTTTTGCACGAGCAAAACTCGTGTTTTGGAAAACAGGGTGAGGAAACGCAGCACCCGCTTGCCCATGCCACGGCGTGGGGCTCAGCCGGAGGAGGGGGTGTCCATCGGCACAGGGCTGTCGTGGGGTCCCACAGGGTCCGTCCTGCCGGGCTGCAGACATTGCTGCATGGGTGATGGGAGCGGCAGCTTGCCCTGCCTGCCATGGTGCTGCTCAGTTTTAATAAAGAGTTTTCTATCTTTTCATCTCCTTGAGAACACGTGTGGCTCCATAAATGTTGGCATTCGGCATCCCTCTCTCCAGTCCTTGGCAGCCAAAATGGAGACGTGTTTATAGACTGGCTGGGGAGCAAACCATCGCCCTGGCCTAAATTACCTCAGTGGCATATATTCATACAACAGGCATAATCTGAATAAGCCGCACAGCTTACATTTAGGTGCCATCTCTATACAAGCCAGGGAAGGCTGTTCAGGAAGGCAGTATCTTTCCCCTGGACCAGCACAGTAGGAAAAAGTAAATGAGTGCTCCTTCAGTGACAGAGCAGCGGGATGCAGTGGGACATGGCAGGATGCAGTGGGATGCACCAGCACACACCAGGACCTGGCAGGACATAAGATGTGCCGCAGATGCTGCCGTGGGCTCGCCGGGCTGCTGGTGGGGATGGGAGATCACCCACGCCGAGGCAGCTGCCACCTTCCCCGTGCAAAGTCCTGCTGCGCAGGGAAACGCCTGGCATATGTGCAGAGGGACTGGGCATGCCCGTGTTTGAGAGTCTGCTCAAGGCACAGCCGTCAGGCTTATTCCCTCATGGAAAAACCCGGGGGATTTGCTGGCAGGCCTCCGAGATGAACGCGATAATGTCCGAGGCGTATTTCTCATCTCACTCAAAAGGGCAGAGCAACTTGACATCTCATTTTGGCACCAAGTGTGGCTATATCTTGTATTTGCAGGCCTGAGCAAATTGCCTCAAGGGCCATGTAAGAATTACAGACTGAATTGATCATCTATCAGACTACCAGGATGGAGACTCGCTGCTTGTTTCAGCCATTGGCCCGAGAGGAAAATCGACTGACAACTCCTATTCAAACCGTGAAATGAAACCCCTCAGGCACAGAGCAGCTCTCCCAGCTCTCGTGCCGTCTCCCACCCCACTGCCAAAAAGCCCCAACCACCCCTGCAGCCAGAAGTTCCCCTCCGGGAATCACCCGCCACCACCCCCTTCTTGTTTCTTCCACACGTGCTTCCTCCAAGAGGTGACAAAGTCAGTATCAAAGCAGATTGTGGACCTGCCGCTGACCGTCACCTTAGGATTTGGCACAAAATAAAAAAAAAAAAAAACCAAACAGAAAGGCTGGACTCCACATGCAGATTGAGAATACCCTAAAATTGAAGTTTTTACACTCAGCATCTGTGGAGACAGGCAGCTCCAGACACTCACCCCCACCTCTTTTTATAGCCCTGTTTTCGCCCTGTTTCCACAACCATCTGTCTCTTTCCACCAACCTGAGAAGGGATGTTGCTTCAACGATGCGGCTAAGGTTAACGGTAGCTGGGAAAAGCTCAACCCTTTGTTTTCCTGTTATTCCATAGGCTGCTTTCACTCGGGGGGCACTCCACAAGTTTCTCCCACAACTCATAAAAAGTTGTATGGCTTTTGTTGTTAAACTACCAGCGCTTTGCTTCTCCTCAAGTGCATTGATTAATTCGGGAATGCAGCCTGTTTGTCCAGGAACAGGCCAAGTTTCTTTTTACTTATTCACCTACTCAGTAAAACACCATCAAGTTTTCAAAGCGTTTGTTTCCCTAAAAAATATCAAAAAGCAATTAAGGCAAAATCAAGTACTTTCTCTTTCCCGCAATTTGATTGCTGTCAGCTGTATTGATTGAGGAAGGTGCCAGCTGATTTCTGTGCATTATTTCTTTAATTATCATTATTACTATTTTCTAGCTGAGGTAATTCTGGAGTTACTGGCCATAAAACACCTGGGATGTAGATCAAGATCCCAGAACATGGCTGTGCATGACTGCAACGCAGCCTACCACCAGTATTGCTTTTAAGTCTGACTGCCCCTTTCTTTTTCCTTTTTTTTTGTTTTGTTTTGGGCCTGTTCTCAGACTCAATTATTGAAGGAAAACATCCACCTGAGGAGTGGGTCCTTCATCATGCTCTCAAAAAATTAGGACTCAGTTTTATTCTGTCCTCTCACAGTAGGAAGCTGTAGTCCAAGCCTCACTCCACGGGGAAATTCCCATCCCTCTGGGCAGCAATCTGCATCTCCAGGGAAATATTTACTAAAATTTGGGATCTTTTTTGCATTCCCTCACCAGAGCTGCCATTACTCTTACGCACCTCACATTCTCCTGGGCACCATCACTATTTGGGGATGCCCTGGCAACAGGATCCAGAGCAGCATCGCCTGATGCTGAGATTAAAGAGGAATTTTGCTATCAGTAATTTTAACAAGAAGGGTTTTTCAGAGTATGGTCACTAGTGGCAGGTGGATCATCTGAGTGACAACCAATAAAGGATTTAGGAGGCTTGAGCTGAAGCGCTGCCACTCCTGGGCAGCCCACTCTGGGTTTGTCCTATTTCCTTCAGCCACCGCCAGAGGAGGGTCCTTTGTGCCAAGAAAAATCCTTTAATTAGCCCACGCGCTTACTGGAAGCTCTGAAAACAGTGCCTCGGGTATTTTGATCACAAATACGTCATGCAGCCAGGGAAATCTGTAGGAAACATTGCTTTTTCTTTTTCTTTCTTTTTTTGTACAGTGTGCTAGTAACACAATACAGCGGGGAATTCCCCTTGCCAGGAGGGTGGAATGCCAGGATGGGCTGAGAAGTGTTCCCATCCCGTGGGGAGCCAGATGTGGCTCCAGGGCTGTGGGAGGGATGTGAAGCCCCTTGTCTTTGCCCCGTGCAAAGCCACTGTGGGCTGTAAGAACAGAGGAACTGTACAGACTTGGAAAAACGTCATCAAAATTCTCCTTCCTGGGGAAAGGGCAGGGTCTGCACCTAGCCCGGGCAGCTGCGGGGTGAAGGGGGTCGGGACTCCCATGTCCAGACTGAGAAGTTTCTTTCCTCCCCTTCTCCTGAATCTGAAGTGCCTCAAAAATAATTATCTACACCACCTGAGTATCACATTGTAATGCTTTTTTTTCCACACAAGTAGCAGCCTGAGATGCGGCAGGGCTTTGGGGAGCCTGGAAGGGCAGGGGATGCACCAGGTTGTCCCAGGGCAAAAGCACAGCCTACCTTAGGAAACCTGGACCTGTGCCTGCTTGCACCCAAGGGAAAGTCCTGCAGTGACCAGCAATGTCTGAGGGCCTGGACCTGTGCCTGCTTGCACCACCAGGAACTTGCCACAAAGGCCTGCGGGTCACCAGAAGTTTTTAATCTCATTTTTCTGTTCTTTTTTAAGATGGAGAACTACTTGGCTTGGATGAAGTTAAGGCCAGTGGTGGGGAACCTGCTGGTTCTCTGGGCTTCGGCCAGGTTAGCCCTGCACTAGAGGCTTGGGTCGCACCTTGGCAAAGAGTCAGCTGCTGAGGAGACCTATGATGGCATGTGAAATTTTTCTGTATAATTCTTGTCCAGAAACTGCATACAGCCTTTTCCCTCCTCACCTTCCTTCACCCCTGCTCCCTCCTAATCTCGGCCTGGGAAAATACCTCCACCAACAGGGCTCTGGTGTATTTTCTTTCCTGAATCATAGAATCACAGAATGGTTTGAGTTGGAAGGGACCTTTAAAGGTCATCTAGTCCAACCCCCATGCAATGAACAGGGACATCCTCAACTAGATCAGGTTGCTCAGAGCCCCGTCCAACCTGACCTTCAATGTTTCCAGGGATGGGGCATCTACCACCTCTCTGGGCAACCTGTGCCAGTGTCTCACCAGCCTCACCGTAAAAAATGTCTTCCTTATATCTAGTATTAATCTACCCTCTTTCAGTTTAAAACCATTACCCCTTGTCCTATTGCAACAGGCCCTGCTAAAAAGTCTGTCCCCATCTTTCTTATAAGCCCCCTTTAAGTACTGGCAGGCCACAATAAGATCTCCCCGGAGCCTTCTCTTCTCCAGGCTGAACAACCCCTGATCTCTCAGCCTCTCTTTAATGTATTTTCTTTTTGCATCCAAACTTAATTCATCTTTGTCTAGCTATAAAGATTACTGGAGGGATTATGTGCATCTAGAGACAACGATCAGATACATCCATGGTATCAATATGAACTGTGAGAAATTTTACTCTGCATTTGGAAAAAGCCTAGTGGAAAGCACAGTGAGGAGAAAGAGGAAAATTAACTCTGTCTGTTGCTTACAGTATTTCTGAAGCTTTCCAAGGGCTTTGGCTTCCCTGCAGCATCCACCCAGCTGCCTGCTCCAGCAAGAGCGGGGACACCGCTGCCCCCAGGCAGGGCTGCCACAGCACCAGGAATCACTTGGGGTCCCATTGGAGCCATTCTGGGAATGGCTGTCTTTTTGCTGGAGAAAAGGGGGAAAATGGAGCTGCCCTTCCTGAGAGTAAGGTTTTTTTAAACCCCGAAACATCACCCCGGCAATATTTCAGCAGCGTATCTGAAAACAGGGGCTGAGGGTGCTCCCCAGGGCGCTGTGCAGATGCAATGTTCTCTGTTCAGCCCACAGGTCAAGCGCAGGATGAGGCCAGAAGCCAGGCAGAAAGCCTGCTGCTGAACCAAGAAAGGAAGACATACTTTCTGTAGGCCAGCACCTCACCCCCCAAAATGACCCCTTTTGCTGAAAGAAATTGCCCTGGATTTCTTTTCTAAAAGCGATCTGGTAAGGGCTTATTGAGCCGTTTATTCTGTGGGTAGATTAAGAATAGAAACAACCCTGTGCTTTAGTTTGGGCTAAAAAAGCAGATTTTCTCCAAGTTTCACAATTTTCTGGTTGAGGTTTTGGGCTGAGCCCATTACTCAGGTGTGAGGAGACCCGCCTCTAACCATATTGCTGCTGTCAGTGGGACCAGACAGCAGTTCCCTTGCAAATTTGTTGCCATACCCTGAAATGGCTGGAGTGCTTGTGAAATGCCAAAAAGCACAACCCCTTTGTTGTTTGTGTTAACTGGCAGCACAAATACCCCTTCCGCACGTGGAGCCTGGCAAAGCTCAGCTCCTCACCTTCATATTTCATCCCTGCTTGTCCCAAGTGCATCCCCCCGGTGCCATCTCTACCACAGCAGGAACACCGCGTCCGTTGCTTTCGCATCTCAACTCTCCTCAAAAACCTGCTAAGGAGGGGACTATAGAAAACCCCTGCATTTCCTATTTTCCTTTTTTTTTTCCCTTTTGCATTAAATTGTGCACAAACAAGAAAACAGATTAAATAACATGCCTTTCAGGGCATACGTTTCATAATACTACAGAGAGTATAAGCTTTTAAAGCAATTCTCTCCACTAAAATTAAAACAAACTGCTCTGAATAGCATTTGCTAGGCTCAGCGGGGGCAGGGGGATGCTGATTTCCACGCTACTCCTCTACAGCTTGTTAGCAGGCGTTGCAAAACATATGCACTTCCCTTAAAAACGCGGTTAGGAAGTTATTACCCATCCTTCAAATTATTTGACAACGTGGGCACTTGCATCACCGTGGCAAGGAAATTCTGCCACCGCTTGTGCGCAGGTGTATCGAAAACCAATAAATGGGAGTCCTTCGAGGAATTGTCCCATCTCCCAGCACCTGGCCCTCGGCCCAAGGTACAGATGGGGAGGCTGGTCCAGAAGCTGCATTTTTGTGATACATACAGTTATTTATCAGTGGGGCTTGTTTTCATCCCTGCAGGGGCAATAATATAAAAAGCCACATCAAGACTGAGACATGATAAGAAACTTGCAGAGGGCCTGCAGTCTTAGGAAGGCAGATGGGACGTTAACAGTTGGCATGTTTTTTTTCCAATATCCACATGTTCCTACTAGATTTTTGCAAGCCATGCATATTTGTTAGAACTCTTCCCCCCAAAAAAATTAAGAGATCTTAAAAGTTTACAGTGTTAAAGGACTGTTAAACACTTCCATTTTTTTTTCTTTCTGAAAAGTTGATATTGTGATACCAGAAAACCAAGTGCCAGTATCCCAAGGAGAGAAAATAAATCATAATTAATAAATGCATTTTTCAAAAACAACCTGCTTTTAGGGCTCAATAACATCTTGACTTTATAATCCTGTGTCTTGAGACTTAGCAGGACCTGGAGCAAGTGCTATGCCTGGCTTCCATTGCCTTATATCTCTGGGCCAGCAAACCCCAAAGAAAAACTGAAGGACTTTCAGAGGTAGCCCAGTACCCTCAGCATCAGCATTTCTCTAACCTCTCCCTCAGTTCGAGAGCAAACAAAGCCCGATGTGAAATCCTAGACACAGTAATTTTCATTACAGCCCTCTTCCAGCAGAGACCCGGTGTGATTTCAAAGAGCAATATTGATCTAGATATATTTTGATAACAAAAGCATGCATTATGTTTGCCCAACTAAAACACTTTTGAAACCTGGCTGCTTTAAATTGTGTTTTGACTGCATGGAGAGACCCACGTTTTCCGCATTTAACTACTGTATTTTCACCCAGGGGGCATTTTGTTCTCTAGCAATCCTTTTACACTGTTAGTAGCATTTAACTCAGCATGGAACATAATCATAACAGCCATCTATTTATTTGATGGAGCTGGTAAACTGGAAGAAACACGTACACAAAAGAAAGGAGAAGAAAGGGGCTGAGCCCAGAGAAGTATGGGGGCTACCAGCTGCGTCCTGAAATCACAGACTTTTGCTGGTAAAAGGTAAAAAGCAGGATACCGGATTTCAGTAATGAACTCTTTCAGGGACAAAAATATGACTAAGAGATTATTATTATTTTTTTTGAGCTTTGAGGTTACAAGTCCTCCAAAGCCGGAGAGATGATTGCCTTTAGCAATGAGCAGCAGAAAGCTTTCGTGTAAAAGCCCAGCAGGAATTCCTTTTGGTACCTATTTGGTTTGTGCATGTAAATCAGAGGGTTTTTGCATGGTTAAACTAGAGACACTTGCTCTTGCAGAATAAAAATGATTAAAACTGGACCAGAATATCATGTGATGCTCTGGGGACCAGCCAGACCTCCCCAGCCTGCCCTGTTTGCAGATCAAGCTCTGTTAGATTTTAATTCACTGCAGCTTTCTTTGTGCCGTAATCTTTAAGGTGGACAAGGAGACACATGAGAAAGCAGCCCGCTGTCGAGGCACGAGTGCAGGTGGTCAGCACATTGGTTCCCTGCCCTGGGAGTTTCCTGAAGGACTGCAAATGTCCATCCTCCAGCAATTAGCTGGCTGAGCAACCAAGAGCAGACCCAAGGCACCCACTCTATAGGACCAGGGTTTCTTATTACAAGCCCACCCATCCCAGTCCCATACAGAGTTCTTCATCCTTTGTAGCAAGGTCTACATGATGAGTATTACTCCCCACAGTGAGATCAGAGGCTCTCCTGGAGAAGGTTTCCTCGTTAGGCAAACGAGATGGTCGCAGGCTTCGCTCTGAGGCTAGAGGACATCCCTTGGGCTGGCTGTGAGGTGCTCTGCCCCAGAGTGCTATCAAGAGTCCTTGAAGGGCTCTCAAGGAAAATGCTGCACCCTCAGGAGACCCCCACAGCAGCGGCTTGGCTCCCGCCTGGTCTTGGATGTGTGAATTTCTCCACACAACTATTTCCAACAGAGGTGTCCGGATGTTGTTGGGTGATAGAGATACTGGAAAGAGGTAGACACTTCTCCCTTCATTATAGAGGAAATCTCCACCAGTCTTGTAGAAGGATAAAGTGAGATTTTGAGGAAAAAACTGTATTTTCTAAAGATTTTTCCCTTCATTTGAAAAGTTGATAACACAAGGCCCAAGAGCGCATAGCAATTTGCCTGCACTTGGGAATTGCAGAGGTCAGCGTGTCTATCCTGGAGTGTCCAAACTCTTGTGTATATCACACACCTACAATAGGCTTGGAAAAAAGACTGTCAGGAATGTCTAATATTTTTGAGGTAGCCCCAGTGTAATGGCTGTCATACCTTACCTTGGTCCCGCTGGGTTGTAGTTGTAGTTAATACCAGCAACAACACAGCTCTCTGGCCAGATGCCACAATGTGGGCTTTGAACCTGCAGCTTACCCTCTTGGGAAGCGCTTCATTGCCTCATAAAACACAACAGCGAGAGTGCAAATGTGCTGTGGCGCCGCACTCACTGTCACCATACAAGTGACACGAGCAGTTCTTCCATCTCGCAGGGCGTACGCTGGGCTGCAATGGTCTCAGAGTGAGGACCTTCACCCACAGCCTTGAGCATTCTGGTGGCCTTTTTTTGCATTCACTGTTTTGAGAGCAAAGGATGGATTTTAGTTTTTTTCATTTTGCTTATTGCTCATACCTTACTTTTTCTTTTTGGTTGCCAGTTAACAGGAAGAGGGGAACAAACAATGAAAGGAGAACTGAAGTGTCCCCTCCTCCTCCATGGGAATAATTTCGAAATGTAATCAGCTTTGCAACCACTGTCCCAGGAGTATGTGCATGAGAGGTTCTAATTAAAGTGAGAGCAGGATGGCTGCAGCTGCCCTTGCCATGGCGACAGGTAGCAGGCGGCGGCGTTCATGCAGCCGTGAGCAGTGGTAGCAGCTCTTTACTCTTGGCTTTGCTTGGCCCTGGCCCAGGCAATGCAACCACACGGTGGTCACGCAGGGGGGCTGACAGCTCTGCAATTTGGGACCTTCACAGATTTTCCCCAGCACCCGGCACATGAAAGCTTCACCAGCGCAGCTAATGGCTGCACAGGAGATGTGATGTACTTTTCCTGTGGCTGACACGGTTAAGCTGGAGCAGCAATATAGCAGTGTTGCTGCTGTACATCTCTCCATTCAACACCAGCTTAGGGATTTTTTAACCAAAAAAACCCCTGAACTCCAACACAATGGCATTTTCCTACCAGCACCTCTACATCACCACGGGGGGGGCTTTCCTGCTTTACCTGTACGGAATTCAGTACAAAATATGTAGGTATCAATATGGTCTCTGTGGTCATTCGTGCAGGAGGGAGGTTTGGAGGCAGGGGCAGCCCCAGCACAGGTGTAAGGGAGCAGCTGCCCCGGGCAAGCAGGTAAGCAGCAGCTCCCGTAAGGGGTGATAGCTCCCGCTGCTCGGTTACATGGCCCGTGACTACAGACGTAAGGACTTGAGCTGCAACAACAACCTCCAGGGAGGTGTTTTTCAAGCTTCCTTGAACTCATTCTTGTTTTCTGCCTGCTGCAGCCTTTGCCAAGAGATGATATCCTGCTGCTGTTGTTGATGTTGCTGCTGTCATCGGACCCAGGCTGTCCATCCATCCATACTGCCACGCGAGGTCCTGTTTGCTGGCTCTAATACAGACTTTCAAAGCACTGAGGAGGGTTATTACTATATAATACACTCAGCCTAATCATAGGAACATGGTAGAGCTGAAGAGGGGTTGACAGAGCTCCCTCAGGGGAAAGTCACGTACTTGGACCCGGCCTTACAAGCAAGGAGTGATATTTATTCACTCCATTACAAGCCAAGAATAAGCTGGAGCAGATCCAAGATGACCTGCTTCACTACTGAAGAAAATGCATCAAATCAAACTGATGCTTGTACCTCTGCTCTCAACCATTAGCAGGAATTAATATTTCTCATCCAACCTCCTCCTGGCATTTTATCTCCATGCACCGGCACTGGCTGATGAGCCGATCCTGCTAGCTGGGCTGGGGGTTGTGTCCCCTGGCTTGTTTTACACCAGAGGAGTGCTCTGCTGCAGATGTGGGAAGCGGGGACCGCTTCCTAATGGCAGAGTGAACTAGCCGAAGCAGGCAGATAGAAAGTGCACCGCAATACCTGCTCTTTGACTGTCCTTCACTTTTTCATCATCATCATCGTTGCAACACTTTCCCTCCCCAAACACCCTGTGTTGCATCCAGGTGAGCAGCACAAGAGGTGAGTCCCACATATTGGAGGAAAGCAGGCGGTATGCTTTGTAATTTCCACCTCTGATTTTGTTACAGGAGAGAAAAGTTGCCCTGCTCTCGGTAGTCTGGCACCTGGCTTTCTGGCCCGTTGTTTTCATCAAACATATTTTTTCAGTGTGCCAGGTCTCACGCACATCAAAGCAAAAAGGCTGTTAAAGTGTGTTTCACAAAACATGCTTTCCTTACTGCTCGCAAAAAAATGGGAAGGGGTTAGTGTTGTTCTGGCACATAATAAAGATGTCAATTTTTTTCCCCAAAAAACACAAACCAAACTTGTTCTCCAGTCGACCCTCCTTTCTGAAGATCAAAAGCCTTCCTCTCCCAAAAAGAAATTCAAGGCCGCTAAACCCTAGTATATTTTAAGCCAGAAATAATGTTTCCCATAAAGACTGGAAAGCCAGTCACAAGGCATATATCTTTTCTTCCTTCTGGGGTACTTATAGACCAATGTACAATGTACATTTTAGGTGGAGGTAGCCAGAAGACTACACTGTGTAACACACCTTCATGGACACATCTGTAACAATGGGATTAGATGGGGCATGTGGTCTTCCTCTGAACATTTCTAGGTTGCAGAAGACTTGAGTCCATGTAAGAGTGCTTGAGGTAAGGATTCTGCCCTTGCATTGCATGGGTGAAGCAGAGCCCTTGATACGGGATTTAATTTCAAATCCAGGATTAAATATTTTCTTTTTGTCCCTTTCACACAAGTATATTTCTATTTTTCTGTGCATATGGAGATATATATAAAAATATATAAATATATAAACCCACAAGTTTGCCTTTTTAATAGTAAGATACACTATTCAGCTTAGGGCATATATAAATGTATCTGAAGATGTCTGATTATACCAGTCTCCAGAGAAATATATACATATTCACAAATATACTCACACATGCCAGCTGTGTTCAGCCTGGAAAAGAGAAGGCTCCGGGGAGATCTTATTGTGGCCTTCCAGTACCTAAAGGGGGCCTACAGGAGAGCTGGGGAAGGACTTTTTACTAGGGCATGTAGTGATAGGACGAGGGGGAGTGGCTTCAAACTGGAAGAGGGCAGGTTTAGATTAAACATTAGGAAGAAATTTTTTACTTTGAAGGTTGTAGGGCACTGGAACAGGTTCCCCAGAGAGGTTGTTGAGGCCCCATCCCTGGAGGTGTTCAAGGCCAGGCTGGACGTGGCCTTGGGCAGCCTGGTCTAGTGGGAGGTGTCCCTGCCTATGGCAGGGGGGTTGGAACTCAGTGATCTTCAAGGTCCTTTCCAACCTAATCCATTCTATGATTCTCTGTGTAACATTATAGAAAGCTTAGTTTCAAACTTCCTCTGGTTATTTCATAAGTACCTCAGCAGAATTGCATAAACAAGCACAATACAAGGATATAAAGGGTGGGGGAGTAATTTTTTATAACATACGGTAGTACAAGTAGCTGATAACAGCAAAAAATAAGTGGTCGCCTCAAAAACTGGAAATCTCTGTGGCTGAATGGTGCATTTTCTCCCTTTTGACCTCAAGAGCATTCAGGAGTAAAAGGTGATTGTCCTACTTTGCTGTCTCATTCAAATCTGGTGCTGCAGCTTAATTTGAGCACTGAACATGCACTCAAGGATGCATTTTTCTCCCATTTCTGTTCTTGTTGCAGAGATTCACTGAGTACCAAATATTAAAAAAAAAAAAAAAAGGATGTCAAAATTAAATTCCCAGAGGACAGCATTTTTCAAAGATTTCTCATCATTGACAATAATTTTGTCTAGTAATATTCAGGAAAAAAAAAATCAGAAACCTTTCAGCTGGTACCTGATTGCCATGAATGCCCAAATTAAGGAAGCTCAGAACTGAAGGGTAGATTATTGATAGTAATCACGTTAATAGGTATGATTGCTGAGGGACGTGGCTGATAGCCTTGCAAATATGGAGTATAATCCCCTTTATTTTTTTTTTTATGTATTGCTTGGCACAGCTATCACTCTCATTTTTATGAGCAGATTTCAGAGCCAAGTGATCTCTGTGACGTTGCCGTAGTGTGTAATAGGTCTGATGTAGCTTCAACAGATCAAGCTGCTTCTAAGTAAAGCACCTCCCACAGCTCATCTTGCCATCCTGCACCTGATACCCTTTAGGAATGCCTCATCCACTGCAAGAGAGCTGCCCACCAGATGATACCTGGTATAAATGCTGCTTACAGCCCATGCTAAGCCTGATACAGAATTTGGGTCTGTCCTCCTACTTCATAACATCACAGCAACACAGGTAATGAATGTGGAGGGGACTGGAAGGTGCCCCTTGGCCTGCATGAAGAGGCAGCACAAACAGCAGTGCTCAGGTAACCAGGACTGAAAAGAAAGGTCAGCTTCACCTTTTGGTAGACATGCAATGGGCTGAGTCTGTTCGTTAGCCTCTAAAGGGGCTCTAGATGACTGCGCAAGATCTGAACTTAATGAGATAAATCCCACCCTTGGGAAGTCCAAAGCTTTTTCTGGATTGCCATCACTTTGGCTTATGACTCGTGGCGGGTTGTGCTGCAAGTGCAGTGTACTCTAGCACATGGTTCCCCATGTTCTGCCCCGGGTGCTCCACATGTAAACAGTATATCCCACCCCAAATCTGTCTTGTTCAAATGCTTTGTTTTATAGTGCATCGAAGTGCTATTTACAAACAACCTGTAACTTCTGCTATTGACAGGAACCTATTCTAAAGAGTCCTTTGAAGATACAACTAAACTTTTCACTTTCCCAAATAACATGCACTTAAGAAAATAATCATTTCTTCCCAGCTCTGAAGTGTGATAACACAAATTGTAACAATGCAAACCGAACTCATGTCATTAGGAAGATAAGCCATATCCATCTCTCTTTTTTCCAGCACTCAGAATGACTTTAGCACAGCAAAGAGTTACTTTTCTCCCTCCTTCCTTCACTCCAGTCACCAAGTATTCAACAGACTTGCAGCTAGATCAAAGGCAGCCAGACGATTCAAAGATTTATAGTATTACTTAGTAAGGGCAAGTGCGAAAGTCAAATGGTAACTTCCCAAGAGAGACTGATTACTCTGAACTGCAGCTAATACAATTCACTGACAGAGAGTTATGAAGACGTTAGTTCACACCAGGGCACAGGAAAACTGCCACGTGGACTCTGGTGTTCCTACCAAACCCCTTCAGCACACTGCTGGCCAGTTACTGTTCCAAAATATCGCTGTTTCAGGCACCCATGGACCTCAGTAAGGTCCCCCTAAAGTTTCTAGGAAACTGTGTTTTCTGCTATATTTTGTTCAATGGCATTGTGTTTTCACAGTGGCAGAGCTCAAGCAGAGAGGTCTCTGGCACCACATGGCCATTTTACCCTCTCCAACGCCCTTATGCAGTTTTGCTGCTCACACCTCCATCTAATCGCCACAGAGGTGAATTCACTCGCTGTGTTTCCATGAAGCTGTGGCTGTTCTCTTCATGGGACCATGGCTGGAGCCACCCTGAGTACATCTACAGTCAGTAAATAGCCAGCTTGAGCCTGTCTTCGAACTGCTGGTGGACATACTGGCCTGCACCCACAGGTGGCCTGGGGCTGTGCTTCGTTCCCTGTTGTCCGCCAGCTATCCCTGGGGCTCAGCATCCCCACACCCACTTCCAAGACTGCTCCTCCCTTCTTGGTCAATCTCAAGCGAAGGATGGATGGTCCCACTGCTTGCACCAGGGCTCAGCTTGGCCTTTCTCTTTAGTTAGCAAAACAGGAAACTCCTACCTTTTTCTATTTCAGTTTTATGGCTTTTTTTTTTTAACAGGCCAACTGGGGAGGGAAATAACAGGGAACGGTTGAACATTTGTTTTCATTTAATGAGTTTTGCACTTGCCCTCAGAGGCTGCTCAGGAGAAAAATCCTTGCAAGCTTTAATTTATAGAGCAGTGATGAAGGAAGTTATGGGGGGGTGGGGGTTGTGAATAATTCTGTTGGAGCCTTTCTTCCACTTACAGAAATAAAATGTATTAAGGCTGTGGGAATGGCCGTTGTCTTCTGGGAGCTTTAATTCTCTGAAGTACCACTCAGTCCTGGGAAGACTAATAGCTGAAGGAGTCCTCAACAGATCACCTCATTACCCTCCAAAGACCATCAAGGGAATAAGAACCTCTGGAGGAGCGTGAGCCACCATTTCTGGGGAGACTTGGGGAGTTTCACTTCCCCGCCATGCAGGTTTTCTATTTTCTTACAATAAAATATAAAAAAGCTGGATTTGCAGAGACCTCCCTGTAGTTTTCTTCCACAAGAACTGCAGGTGCTCCTCTCAGCGCACACCCACTTTGGTCTGTGTACATCTTCTCATTTATGCTGGCCAACCCCACCAGCAGGCTTCTTGCTGTGTGTCAGCTCCTGCCTGCTCGAGCTTAGAGCAGTGATTTTTACACCCAGCAATGAGACAAACAAGGAGACTTATCACTGAATATGTTTGCTCTAGCCCTATCTCCCCGGATAACAGCTATGCAAAACAGATACCTATTTATTCCCTGTTGCTGCTATACAATCTTTACTCTACTTTGCATTTTGCCTGAGAGAGTGAGTCACAAAGATGGCATTCATTCCCAAATTCCCCCACAAATCATACCCCATTTTCTGAAGCAGAAGCAGATTTCCACCTTGGCAAACCAGACAATTTAGTGTCCTGAGGTGATGGTTTGCATCCACGCAGAGCTGGCACAAGAACAGAGGGGCCCCTTAATCCTTCAGAAGGGACTTGAGAAGGGCTTGAACTGTTGGAGAAAAATGCTGTTGGAGATAACTGCTGGTACTTTTTCTCCACATTCGAGACATCAAGCTTGAATCCCCTCTCACAAGTCCTTTTGCCAGAGGAGAGGAACTAGTCCTGAAGAGCTCGGTTAAGGAAACCTTTACATTTAATCCTGACCTTACTAAGCAGGGTTAGGCCATAAGTGAAGACTTTTCAATTAGCCTGTCATTAATGGATTGGGTGACTCTGATAAAGGGAGGACCAAGGGCTTTTTGTGTGGTCTTCCAAGGTTGGCTGGGTTGTTTTACAGACAGGAACAGAGTCCCTGGGAGAGGAAGCCCCATATCTGTGACATTAACACTGAAAGACAGCAGCGTGTCACAGGGACATTCATACAGCAGGGATAACCTTGCAGAAGGAAAGGCAGCAAATGGGAGAAATAAATGAATGTTCAAAGCACAAGCAAAAAGTAAAGATTAGTTTATAAGCACCAAGTTATATACCATTTTTTCTGTTAAGCACTCAGCAGTGACTTCCCAATGTGACCTCCACCAAGACATACATTGCAAAACACAGGCAGTATTACTAATTTTTCGGAGGCTACTCTTCATGACAGGTTAAGCCATAATTTTGCTGTAACTCATTCCATCGTTGAAGTTTTTATGACTGTGCTTTGAAATGTTGATATACCCAAGGATTTCGCAACATTAGCTTTGACATGCCAAATTAGTCCATCGGCTTCTTCCAAAGCGAGTCTACGATGCGGTGGATGAGGACATGGCAGCTGAGGGCTGTGTGGTGTCAACACAAAACCTGCCCTCAAAATGAGCCACCAGAAGTCTCATATTCTGTTAGCAGTTGCATTGGGAGCTCCCCCATTAGCAGTGTTCCGTGCATTAAAGGAGGAATAATGTTGCCTGCCGTTCATCAAAAATGACCTCTAACTGTAAGACAACAGGCATGTGGCAACTGTAAGACATGACCATTAATACTACTGTAGATGTGAGTCATAAGAGGAGACCTCAAGGAATTCCCACCTGTGTTAATGATGCTCTGTACCGTCCCTGGGGGAGGTGAGGACCCAAAGAAAGAAAAATAAAAAGCCAAGGACTGAGCAGACGGTGGTTTCTGTGAAAAAAACAGGGAACAGAAGAGGCACGGCCTGCCCTTTGCCAGGTCTCCCAGGGAGAGCAGCAGAGACCCTTACACGTCCATCAGGTCGTGGTCAGGGAAACCCACTTCCAGCAGCCAGTCTGAGTGCACAGGCTGGCTGCCTCGGTCCCACTCCCAAAGGGAAGAGACACAGAACACTGTGGTGAGGGTGGCCCCAGACCTGCATGCCTAATGCAAGAGAGCAGTCCCAGGCATGTTTAATTCAGGTATAACATCAATGTCCTACCCTGTTAGCAGATTATGAAGATCAGTGGCATGCAAGCATTGAGTCCAGGTGACTTGGGAATTTACCCTGACATGCCTCTGCTCAGTGAGAAAGCCTTTAGAAAAATAAACTACAAGCCAAAAATAAACTACAAGCTGCAAAACTCTTTGTGTACTTTCACTATGCCTTTAATAGGATATTTTACAACATCATGACTGATGGTTTATTTGCCCTGAATCTGGTTTTGCTTTCTTAATCGGCAGCTCGGATCCTATGTCTCTCCACCGAGTCCAGCATGCAGGCAAAGAGTAACACTGCTGGGTAACGTCGTGGTGCAGATGAAGTCTTTTATTGGACCTGCAATTAGCCCTCAAGTGAAAAAGAAGCTTCCCCAGTGCTCCCCCAATATAAATTACAAAGCTACATTTTATTGAGGACAGAAGAAAACACAGAGGATTATCTGGGTAAACTCATCTGGCTTTATCAGCAGTAAATTTGTTGTTGAAGCCACTTAGGTCTAGTTACTGTAAAATCCTGTTTAATTATAATCCAGATGTTCTCAAGGCCCTCTTACCCTCTGGCACGCCTTGACAAGCACTGCGCAAAGGAAATGCAGTTCTACGGTTTTCAGGGTTAAGATGCTCTTTGGAGAATACACCAGGAGAGCTGCTCGGCACAGAGGGGTGGTGGGGCCAGATCCTAGGTGGTCCACGGGGGTCGTTTTAATCAAGGCGAGCTGTAATCCTGAGCCAAGTGGTAATTGCCAGAGGGGGGAGAATAGGCAACTTCCCAGCCCCTTGCTGGGGTTTCCCCACATGAGCTGCTGCTGCCTGTTGTAACATTGCTCCAGCACAGCACCTGCCAAGATGTGGGGAGATCCCTGGTTCACTGCAATGCAAGCGGCATCCCTCACCCCTCCAGAGATGTCAACATGGCTTTTATTTTGTTTGCACTCATACTACGCNTTTTTTTTTTTTACTTTTCTGGAACAACCTATGTATTTTGTGGCTGAGACTGACTAAAAGCATATTTCAGTTACTATGCTATTTGGGGCCTTTTTAGTCTAAAATCACTTCAACAAAAAGGTGTAGCTTAGACATTTATAAATGGCAAGGAAAGGGGGGGTTAAAAATAACATGAACAAAGATTTCTAAAGACAGACTCTGTACAAAGTATATAATTAAGTCATTGAACTCATTGCCACAGGATGCTGCAGAAGTCAAAGATATGAAGCAGTGGATATTTCATGAGCTGAAACAACTTAGTTTATGTCACATCTTGGTTTTTGTCCTTTCTGATCTCTCTGCAAACTTCTTGTTTTGCATATAAATCATATAGGGGAAGTTTTATGTTCAAACGCTATAAAAAATGTGCTCTTAAAATACTGATTGCCAAGTCTTATGAGATTTTTTCATTTTTAATGTTACTCAAACCTCTGTGAAAACATTCACCAGCTCTTCACATGGATATACAACCCCATGGAAGCAGGTCTTAGAAAAGAATCAGAGTTTTAGATTCTTAACAATACTTAGAATTACTTAATGGTCTCTGCTAATAGCAACTAATAGTCTGGGCTTGATAGAAACTAACAGGTTAAGAACAAAATTTGTCTTCCAACTTTGCAGTGGTGAAGTCTTAGCTCGTTTCCTTCTCCTTTTGCTCAGGCACAGTCCCATGAAGCTGCTCAGTGTATACTCTAAGTAAAAAAAGAAATGGTGGAGCTAGACATTTATTTTTGTCTATTTAAAAGTAACTCCTGAAAAGTTCCAACAATGAGTTAAAAACACCACATCCTCTCAATGGAAATTAAATGTATATTTTTCTTTTAAAATACTGCCATTTCTGGCACAAGAACTATATTACTTGAGCTTTAGCACCTGTATCTACTATTATGTTTGTGTTTTTAAGAGGTTATAATATTGCGAAGTACAGCTTGTTTCTAAACACATCTCCCAAGTGTATGGTGATTTCTGTAATTCAAACATACAGTCGTGAGGCAATATGAGACCCAAGAGAAAAAATACTCCATGTCAATATAAAAGTCACATTGACAAGGTGGTTAATGTTGGGGGTCACTGACAAATCTGCAGAAGAACAAGTGCCCTGCAATTCATGTGAACAGGACAGGTATTAAAAGGTCAGATGTTATAGTCAAGAGTTTCTAAAAAATATAAATTTTGCCTCTGCAATTACATTTCCAATAGATCCGGATTGATTATGACAGTTCCAATTACGTTTTAATTTTAGCAAATTGTTCTGCTATTATATTGTTAGAGGAAGATTCTGCCATCCAGTGGTGAAAAATTACTCTTTTACTTTAAGGCCACAGTTTATACTAGAACCATGTTACACCCTTAATCAAATGGGCATGTTTGGGCTATTGTAACAATTTCTCTTTTGCTCCTGGACCACCAAAGAAGGTAATTTTAAAGGAGAGCGCACATATACTGGTAAAACTTGTGGGGATGCAACATGCACACAGACTGTGCCTGTTGTTGACACCTGGGTTTGCTCTCTCATTAGCGCACTTAGTCTCGTTACCCAGTACAGCTTAGGACATTCATGTGCCACGTTTACCATGTGCCAGCAGTGCCTTTTGGGATGAGTCTCGTGCTGGCATAGTCCTGCTGCCAGCCTGTGCCACAGGCCCCAGGACAGAGAGGAGACCACATGTGGAAATGTCTTCTCCCCAGGCAGGGGAGGATGGAGCAGCACGCTGGACCTGGCCCAGCTCTGCCCGAGGCCATTAGCTGCTGGTCCATGTTTGTCAAATTCCTGTTGCAGTGGGCAATGTCAGGAGTCGGTCTTGGACCATTTATAAAAAAGACAGTTAACAACATGCAAATGTGTATCACATTTTCCCTGTAATTAACAGCTGCATCCCCGTTCAGTAACATGCATAACCAAAGGCAGAGCCAGACCTTCACCACTCTGGACGCTGGAGGGGGTGGACGTGTGGTGACTCCCCTCCCCTCAGCCTGTTCACAGCCCTCAGCCCCTTCTGTGTAACTTCCCTGAACTGCACAGTGCCACACCAGAGACGTGGATCCCTCTTGTACCCTGTGCTGAAAGGGTATGGGGGCTTTACTATGCGGTCAACATTCTTTAAGGAAATAGCCATTTTTAGAAAGCAGTGAGTGGCATTTCTGGAGGTGAGCACTGACCACCCGTGGTGCCCGGCAGAGTGGTAAAACAGCCTTGCCCAGCCGTAGGGCAAAACACATGGCAAAATGCTGCACGTGACTTCACCGCACCACAGATATGGCACAAAACACATCCACTCAGTGGAGCAGACCATGGCTGGGTGGGTCACGCTGTTGGTGTGAGAGAGATGGCGGCTTTCTTGCTGAGCAGTCATCTCCTGAAGTAGGCCAAGCAGGAGAAGGGGACGAAAAAAGCTGAAAGAATCAATACCGGAGGTGACAACAGCATTAATCAGAGCTGCCACGCTGCCCAGCACAGGAGAAGACCCAGATCCCAGCTTGATCTTGTCAGCAGAAGCAAAGAGGGAGAAGGGCACCATCCCACTCAGCTGGGCGCATGGGTTCCAGGAGCAGGGCCCAGCCCTCCCAGGGGGCCGCCGTGCACAACACTGCCCTTGGCTGCAGACGCAATTAATTACTCCTCCAATTAGTGCCCACAGATCTGACACCTCCAGGGGAGCTGCTGGAGCAGCTGGAGCAGAGGACAATTGCCCACATCTTCTTAGGACACGGCACAGAAGCCAAGGGACTCCTAGAAGCCTCGCGAGACCATGTTATGACAGCACTGGTGGCAGGAGAGGAACTTGGATTTCTGCCTGGTAGCAGTACTGCTGTGGGCCTAAATACACTTAACAGGCCTGGAAAAGCAGGGTTTTTTACCAGGTCTGGCCCAGAAGGCTCACTCATTTTGGATATCCCCAAGACCTTGGTGAGCTAGCCCTGGGCCTAATATTCTTAAGCAAAGGATTGACAGAAAAATACTTTTAATACCCTTCAATGCAAGAAGCCCTAGTATTTTGAATATTGCATTCGCTTATCACTTGCTTCTCATCCTAAGAGCAACAACAAGGTGTCTGCACCTTTCTGTGTGCCCACTTTTAAGAAAAAACTTTGAGTATCTTCTTGACATTCAAATTTGTATGTTGGAAAAGTACTTGGAGGCATTTTGAGGTGGAAGAGAACAGCAGCACAGGAGCACAGATGGCTTGAATATCTCTTTCCTCTGGGGGGACACGGAGCTGCACCAGCTTTTGTGGCAGGGTACAGCCCTGGTGTCCCTGCACTGGGAGCAGGAGGAGCAGTGGCAGCAGCCTGCCCTCTACCAGTGCCACCACAGCCAGGACATACCTCACAGATTAAGACACCTAAATTTAGATGTTTTCATATAGGTCTGAAGAGCAGTTGCACTGACCAGATGTAGACATCTCTCTAGGGTGCACTGAACAGTCCTCAGACTGCCTTGAGATCTCTATTGCCAACAAGAGGAGCTGAGGTGCCACCATTATAGGAGGGCATGTGGGCATGTCCAATTTTGGATAGGGATCCCAACAGCCAACAAGGCTGGAATGCGTAAATGCATCAGGCAGACCTCTGCCTGCAGGGGGCCGGAGTTGGGAACCCATCAAGACAATGAGACATAGGCAAGACAGGACTATTCAGCCTTTCCAAGGCAGGGCTGGAAGGCAGCCCCCACAGGACCTCATCCATGGACTTGTTAACTCTCCATGGTAACACCTGGTGCTCCACTTTGCAAGAGCTTTCTGAGGCTTCCTTTTCACATGCAACCTCTTGAAATATTGATTGGGGGAGTGCTGAATTTGCTCACCTGTCAGTAGGAGAGCTGTAGGTGGGTGAACTGAAGACTGCTTGGCGCTCTCAGGCAATACCTGTCAAAGAAACTATTTTTCAAGCCAAAATCATACACTCATGTTGACTTCTACATGTGTGCATGTAAAAGAAAATTATTCCTTGGACTGAATTTTGCTTTAGAGATGGTGAACTGCCCTGGCAGAAAACTGATAGCACTTACCTTAAAAAAATGAGATTGTGAAACTTCAGCATGGCACAGGTTTTTCTCTTCTATATATTGTATAAAAGTGTTTGGCTTGGTTTTATTCTGTATTCAGAGTTTAGCTGATATCTTTGCTGCTGGGAGAAAAAAAAAGTATTATGAGCAAAGATGTAACTAATCAAAGAGAAAACACAATTGCCCCATCTTTCCCATCTAGTATCCAGGTAGATAAACAACAAATGTACGAAGAAATTCATTTTTAGATGGATGAAATCCCTGCCTCTACTGTGCTTACTTGGGAGCCAGTTTCATTTACAGAAAGATAGGCAAACACAAGCTCTTTCTCTGCACAGAGGTAAATCTTCCTGCAGCAGACACCCTTTAAAAGAGACCTGCGCCTCCCAAAAACATTTTTGGCTGTGGGATTCATATTTTCCACAAGGTGCTGTTCTTATCGAGCCTTATTCCTGCAACTTTATGCTCACAAGACAGGTTCTTTTGACTAAAGTTATACACGTGCTTAATCAAGTACAGAATAAGACAGCGTTTATTCACTATTTTTATAAAGCAATTATGAATGACTCACTTGCATGTGATTTGTTCAGTAAGAATTATGAGCCTTTTACCTTTCTTCTGGTAATGTGAGAGAGCTTTGCTTTTTGATTTATAGTCATTTTCTTGGGAGGACTGGTTCCATAGGAAAATGATCAAATACTTGTCTTTTTCCATACTCAATATTTTTGAGCACTGCCCTCTTCCTCCTCACGGTGAGTGATGACCCCACTAACCGGAGTAGTTCAACCCCTGTCAGACAAGCATCAGATCTGCCTGAATGCTGGGCACAGCCTGAGAAAAGCACAGCAAAAGACATTCATGGCTGGGTTTGGACCTGCTTCATGCAGCTTTCCTTATCAAGCAAAGGGCAACGCGGCTCACAGAAGAAACTGCAGAACCAGAGTTTCTGCTGGCAGATGCCATCAATGTCAGCAAAATTACACCCCCAGGGAACTTAAACCTTTCAAAAGCGGCAGATATTTTAAAGACTATTTTAAGAAGGTTTGGAAGGGAAACGTTATTCAGAACACTTGATACTCCCTGTTTCCAAGAAGTCAGGAAAATCTGAATTCCAGAAATGGGTTATTTCCTCTTTGAGTAAATGAGCTGGCAAAGGTGCTGGATACCAGGGAGGGAAAGCAGAGAAATATTGGTACTATTTTGTCTGAATAGCATTCATGCCCCAAGGAATTGCTTTATTTCTGGACTACTAACTGTGGAGTTAGATCAAATGGAATTTTTAAAGGAACCAAGTAGGAAATGTGAAACAATGGCCTGCTTAAAACTCCAACAAAAGCTCAAACCCTCATCCTGCTAGCTTTGGTGGCATTGCTGTTTTACCAAGGGTGAGATGCCAGAGATCAAAGGGTCCTTATTCATTCCAAAAACTGCCTCACTGGGAGCAAGGAGGAGGCTGAGCTGTCAGTGAGCCCGCACCATCAGTGGTCCAAATGAAGTCACTGAGATTTCTAGTGGAGTAATAGTCGGCTCATCCCCAATAACAATGTGACAATCTAGTATAAAAACATGACATTCTGTAAAGCTGCTGTACAGCTAAATGACACTTGGCTGTCACTCATTAACAGTATAAAATGATACATACAGTCACAAGAAAAAGTATCACCAAAGTCTACAAAGAAAAGCTGGAGGAAACCTGTTCCTTCAGAAAGGTGAAGTACGCTCAGAGACGATGCATATTAATGCTACTAGTGACTGGGGTCTACCCTTTCCCCGCGTACTAGCAACTGGTTTCAAAGGCTAGCAAGGAGATGGAGACAGGGCAAGAGAGTAGGAAAGCCAAAGCAATAATGTAAAGAATGCCTCTTGATTAGCCACTAAAGGGAAAACTCTGGACTGCTCAAAGTTTCTGCTGATTTCCACAAAGTGCTGACAGGACTGGGCTTTCTGCTCCCCTCCACTCCAAGCTCATTGGCACTGGACTGCCTTCCCTAATTGGCTTTTCTGGTGTAACCATCTGGAAACGTGGGATGGGGTATTGCACAGAATGACAAGTGCTTGCACCTTGCTGGATTTTTCTTTTCAGGATACGTTTCAATAGGTGGACACAAACAAATGCTGCTGCTGTTTTCTCTTTAGAAAAGGTTAGTTACAATACACACAGAAATCAACTTTCAGCACCATTGAGCAGTCACCCTCTGAAATGTAACGTTTATTCTCATGACAGTAACATGTAAGCCTGTGCTGAGGATCAAACACTCCTGCAACCTTCTTTGTCATCAGCATTGACTGCAAATTCCAAATTTGATCCAAATATCCACAAAATCTGAAGCTGCTTAAATCTGCTGGTTTGTTCAAATGAGTTTTATATAGCAAATTTCAGATCAGCTAGTTAATATGATTTTTCCTAACTGGAGAATGGTACTTTCGTTTAGGCCCATCCCTTCCGTGGCAAGCAGCTCTATAACTCTGTCATTTGCCAAAAGTGATGTACATCCATAAAGAAACCAGTCTGTGTCTTCTGCTGCTTTCAGGTTGATTACAGAAGCAGATAACATGGAGTCACTTTGAGTTCTTCTACCTAAATTCAACATACAAGCCATAAAATACAGTGAAACAATCCATGAATTCTTTCCTCTAAATCCAATGACAATTTTTACCTGCTTGTGAGATCAGGACATGAAGATGCCTGGAAAAAAAAAGACCATGCACCATGCAAACCCAAATAACTCATATGGATTACAGATAGCTCCAGTGACCATAAAGGAAAGGCCCTCCTTTGCATATAGCCTTGAATGTCTTTGTTTTATTATTTACCTACCTCAAATTTTCACTGATTGAAGGACTTACTCCTGTGCAGGCAAAAATAGAAAAGGCCTTGGTGAAACGAAGCAGATCTGCTAGCCAACATCAGTATTCTCAAGGATGGATGGACCCATAAAGGATGCTTTACATACTTTTTGACCATTTGAAACAAAAGAGGAAAGAACACTTTGTCTGCAAGTGAACAAGATGCTGACACACCAGATAAACAATAAAAAAAACCCCACTACACAGCTATAAGAATGATTCAAGGTCTGTAAAATCTGGCTCTTCCATCAAACATGAGGGAGCTCATTCTGGGTAGTGTGCAGGACAAGAGGAGTAAATTACTTGTTTACAGGTATGAGCTGATCAGTTGTGAGAAGAGCTTGGATGTGAGAAGACTTTCCAGAGCAGACAGATGTGTATTACAGTTATGACAAAATCACAATAGAAGTGGGCAAATTATTGTAACAGTGATAGTAATTACCCATTGGAAAAAAAAAAATACCAGAGTATGTCTCTAAATCTTGAGTAGTTGAAGTGAGACCAGCTGTCTTTTCAAAATGATTAGGTTTAGTTAAGGTGGGTGAGAATTTTTAAGTAAAAGTCTATGGATTATGTTATACAAGAGGTCATATTACGCATTCACAATGCCCTTTCTGGATTTAAAATCTATAAATTTCTGTTAGGAGCATTGGCTTTCACAGGCTGCTGACTTTATGATAAACTCTCTGCTGGGTCTCAAATTCTTCATGTTTGGTCTCAGGGGACAACATTGTCCCTATATTAATTTTGAAAGGAAACTTTCTGCTGACTAGAAATTGAAGGAATAAAATACGCTTTCAGCTTAAAAAAAAAAAACAAACAAACAAACAAAAAAAACACCAAAAAAAACACAACCACACACACAAAACTATAATTCAGTTTTCTCTGTTGAGACTCTTTGCTCATCCAAAACACTGAACAAAAGATGGCTAATTTATGTAGCAGAGACTGTGACACCACAGAGCATCAGATTATTCCTTTCCATAAACGATACATCAAGCAAGGAAGTTAGGTGGGAACAGCTAAGCAGGCACCCAGGGTATGTCCAGAGTACCCTGGTGCAGCTATACTACACGAGCTGTCCAGGGACCCCACCTCTCTACTCCCCATCCTGATTTTCTCACACTTGCACCAGTTGCAGCCCCTAATCACAAACACAAAGTCACTGGTGACAGTATCCACCAGCATCTCTTAAGATACAGAGAGAAGGGGAAAAGCCAAGCTGGAGACCACACCCCTGAGCTGGTTGCCTCCCAGTCTCGGGACAGTTACTGAGTTGGACCAGCTGGTCCCAGCAGGGCCAGACCCCCAAGGAAGAGGGATGCGAAAGCCACAGAGAAAAGATGGCAGTACTGCAGTCTTTTGGTCAAGACAGAGCTGTGGGAGACCTAAAATGCTGGAGTATGGCCAGGTTTGTGACCAGACTTCACCCACGTCAGGTAGGTCCTCTGTGGTGAACAATGAACACCATCCACCCTTCCCTTTGGAGGCTTTGCAGCAGTTGAAACATAAAAAAATAAGAGTTTGTAAAACCACCTACATTGCTAAAATACTAATGCCAAACATAGTGCAGCAGAGCCTGCTTTAACCTTCTCTTCTCAAATGTTCTTCAGTTATTAGGTCTTTACTTTTTCATCTTCATGAGAAATACCCCCATCTGTTTGGTGGCAATAATTCTAGGTTTCAGTGTTTAGCTCCAAGTTGAAGCAAAAAGCAAACTATTATTCTGTTCACTGAAGACTAGAAAAATGGCAAATCTTATATAACAAACTCTAAGATTGAGATGGGACAGAATCAGTTTCCCTCTACATAAAAGATCGATTGGAAAAATAGTCTCCTTAAAACAGCATGTCTGACACTTGCTTTTTTCATTTTCTGGAGTTCTCTTCAGAGACTTATTGAAACTGCAGTTGCTTAAGGTACAAAGACAGTGTCATTTGCCATAGACTAGCAACCCCTTTCATTCTGCAGGGCAAATTCATTCCTTGTAAATGGACATATCTCATCTCCCTTATTCTTTTCTTATTTTTTTCCTGCTGCTAACATCCCTGCTTACTGCAGGATTGCACTTGGCCCTTTTTCTTTAACTATGAGGCTGCTTGCTTGACTGATTGCCTAGGAATTTATGTACACACTAAAAAAGCTGTTCCACTTTATATGGGCTAGCTGGGAACATCCAGATGGGAACTGAACCCCTCCTTAGCCAACACCTACTGGCATCATCGTTTCTTTATTCTCTCCCAACCCTATTGCCCACTACATTTAACATCAAGAAGGACCACCCATTTCACCAAGCACTGTGCAAATACATAGACAGTCCTTATGTTCATGATTGCCACAGGCTAAGCAGATGTGCAGGGAGGTGAAGAGGCTTCTCCACCACAATGCTGCTGGAAAATGCATACAGGATTAGAGATCTTTCACTACTCCAAATGTCTGGATCCATTTACATGTTTGTTGGAAGTGCTTAATGGAAATTTGTACCCGGTGTTCCAGGAGCAAGCTGCTCCTTGCAGGACATGTCCTGAAGCCGGACAGGTGCAGATAATTCTTCATGACCCAGGAAAAAGAAAATGAGAGGTGATCAGTATGAATAGTGAAATACAAAGGCAGGAGCACATGTGCTATATCTCACAACAGTATATATTTAAACACTAAATGTAATTTGGGGCCAAGCTTGGGGGTTTTATACATAGAAGACTCTCCTTTCGAAAAATCTAAGAAAGAAGAAACACTTGAAATTGAAGTTACTAATGTGGTGTCACAAAACTTTTCTGAAAAGAAAAAAAAAAGATTTACTGGTGTAAGGGACCATTCCTATTTCTATATTTCTTCTGATGAAAGCAATGTTAGCTGTTACATACTTGCAGTGTGTAAAAATTCCACAGAAATTGTTCCTGTATACTGTTTCTTTTGTTCTACTTCAGTCAGCAATCATCTTTTTTTCCTTTAATTTCTTTACATAGATTTTCTCAAAGTAGCATCTGTTTTGCCTTTTAAAAATTAACTGTGTAAGCACAACAAAATCAGAAAGATGTCAAAGCTGTGGAATTTTCCCTTGCAACCACACAAAGCCAAGTTTTGGATGACTCTGTTGCAAGACGATGAATCATCTCAAGTTATGGAATTTGGGTTCAGGTTCACTAAGGTAGCTATTATGAAGCTCAGCAAATCTATATCCACCCCTGATCTGTTGTTGTTGTGCTTTTCGATTTTTGGAGGGGGAGGGGTGCGTGGGAACTTCTAATATCATTATCCAAACTTAAACTTTGCCAGTTACATATTTCAAAGCCTTCCTTAAATGAACCAGAAGTCCTGTCCTAAACCTTTGACAACTCTGATCGACAAATCCAAACAGAACAAAACCAAAAATTGAGGAACAAATGTTCCCAGAGACAAGTGTTTGCAGTCAGCAAAAGAGCTCTTAGATACAATTCTCTGGGTAAATCCTGGCAGATGAACTTAATTAAGAGACGAAAACAATTAAATAGCAATGTGTGACAAAAATTGGCTAAACTAAAATTCTCTGTAAAATCTCCTTATTAGGAAATAAGAGAATTAGCATTCTGCTGTTTTCCACAGAAGGAAGGATGGCCTCTTTCTGTCTGTGCTCATGGGGCAATATCAGCCTCTATTCACAGTGGTCCAGCTGGCAGCCCACAGATCATGGGATATTTCCATGTGCCCCCTGCCTTCCCCCAAAGAGCCTGACAATGTTCAGGAGGAAAACGATGCTTTGGCAGCCTACGCGTCCTCCTGCACGTGCAGCACCAGGCGTGGAGCTGGCCAGGAGCTATTGCCCCAGTCCCTGGGGTAAAAGGGGTGCAGGACACCCGGGTGCATGCTCATGGCTCAGCACAGAGACTATCATTAGCTGCTTTTGTCAATCCTGAGCATGGGAAAAGGGTGTCTCAAAAGCAGTTCCATCCACCACATCCCCTCAGCTTTTGACCAGCTCATGACTCACTGGCTGACAGACAGATGTGCAGCAAGAAACAAAACCCCAATTTAATCCTGTCCATTTTTCTCCAACATGACTGCCACAGAGAAACCAAGAAACGTGCATCTGTTCTGATCCACATCACGCAGTGACTCCTGGCTTTCATTCTGGAAAGGATACTACCTTTTGAAGATAAATTAAATGGAAGAGTCCTCCAGAAAACTTCTGGTACAAGATTTTTGGAGGATTGCTAGGCTTAGGGAATTCCTAAGCCACGTCCTCCTCAGAGGGCTGGTGGCCAAGAAACCATGTTTGGAAGCATCCCTGCAGGAAGCCCCTCTACTATGAGTGGCTGGAGATCAGGTAAAATGTCCTATATGTCCTGGTCCTCCTCCCAAGACATCCAGAATTAGCCACTCTTGGGGAATAATTGCTGTACCTGAAGGTCTGACCTAAAATGATAATTTTTAATGTTTGTAAAGCAATAAGTAGTCAATTGTCACTGAAAGCAGCTTAATAATTGTCCAACAAAATTGAAAATTCAGATAGTCTTCTGTGGATAAGGGTAGTCTTATAATTTTTTTGCTGTTATCATTCCAGTTTTACGAAGATAGGAATTAATTTTAAAAATCAGAGAATTTAAAAGTTCCAGAAAAATAGTCAGTGAGAAGTATCCTTGAAAAAATAAACTATTGGATTTTAAATATCATTGTTGTTGTTGTCGTCGTTGTTTTCAAATCTGGCAGGGAATTTAAGACATAGTGTCTAATACACTGAGGTAAGAAAGAAAAATTCCAGAATCTGCAAGATGAAAACTTCAGGGTGTTCATATTTGAAAGAAGATAAGGAATATCCTGACGCTTCCCCCCAAAAAAAGAGAAAAAGAATTTACAGCAAGTGCCAGGCAACCTTTTCGGCTCCCAACTCTTACATGTAGCATGTATAATAGGATTAACTTTAATTGCTTCCAGCCTGTATCTAAAGATGAAGAACAGGATACCAGCTGGTTGGTACCTCACCAGTCATTATCTATTAAAAAACTGTCTGGCTCACACACCAATTGCACATAAATTGGGTACTTCTTGAGGTCAACTTTTTTCCCTCACCAGCTGTCTTAGCATTTCATAAACCTCTGTCATCCCCAGAAGCTGTGCTCAGGTTATTTCTTCTTGTTTGGGCCTGTATCCTGCAGGATCTGGGGTGTTTTGCTCCTGCATTGTGCCCAAGTAAGTGCCTGACAGTACAGGCACAGTTAGGTCTGCGGTTTTCAAACTGGGGGCCATGATGGATCAGTGCCAGACTGTGAAGCATCTCTCAGGACTGAGCCTTTTGTTAGAGCTCTGCTACTTTTTCACTGAATTATCTCTTCCTCCACAAAGGAGAGTATTTGTTTCAGCTGGGATGCTTTTGTCATTAAATACTGCTCAGATTTAGCAGATAGCAGAACTACACCTTTGCCTATACGTAGTGTGCAAACCAAAGAGAAAAGTAATTCTAGTGAATGAGTTCTCTTAGCCTGAAACCATTCTCTGCACTAGAAAATATTTAAGAGAAAAAACTGTGGAATGTAAATGGGTAACATTTTCTACTGCTGAAAATGTTTCATATGACCTTATAAAAGGTCCTTTTTTCTCCTGGATGAACACCAATCTCACATATGCAATAGAATATTCATCCCTTTTAGTGTAATTTCTTTCTCAAAGAAATTTATCTTTTAATATTGCACCACAGATTCCTTTTCAGTAATAGAACTGCTGTTTTTTTCTGAAACTAGCAATAGATTGCAATCTGTCCCCCTGCTTTTATTTCTTCCCTTTTCTCCAAAAGTGTTTTAGACCATAGCTACTTCCATCTTAAAAAAAAAAAAAAACAAAAACCCACAGCAAAATAAGTAGTAAGAAATATGGGAAGTGACTGGAGGATTAGAAAAGGATGTCAGATGTCAAAAGCTCCTACATGATATTAGAGTGAAAATCCCAGCCAGGTAAATGAACCTTGTGATCCTAAGTCCCCTGGCCATCCCTTGGAAGGGGCATCCCACCCCATGCTTTCCTGCATCTTCTAATTTTGCCATTTGGGGAAAAGAGGGTGTCTGTCAGCACAGCATTTCTCTGGCTCATCCTGTGTGATTGTCCCTTTTCCATCCAGACTGAGTCAATTTATTGCTCAGGACAGACCCCTCCACATCCCAGTTCATGGAATGGGTGTTGCAGTCCAAGGAGCTAACGCAGGCACCCTTGCGCAGTGGATATAAAAGCAGAGCCTTTCTAGGTGTGAAAGATGATCTCTTTGCTCAGCAGTTGGCACAGCAGCAATGGATACTGCCTTCTGCTCTCTGAAGCTCTAAAAGATGGAAATTGTTGCCTCACATTAGAGTGATGGTTCAACAGCCCTCTGCACTGCTCAGATAGGCGCCTCATAGCAGGGAAACAACCCAGCTTCCCAGTTGCAGCTGAAGCCCTCATGCAGAGAGGTTGATGGGGAAAGAAACACTTTAGGACTTGCAGGGATCCTCAGGGATCTCCAAGAGCACAGAGTACAACATATTTGCACAGCAAGATGTATGCTGTGATCGCCTCTTTACCCCACGTGCAAAGCAGCTCTTCAGGAGCAAGCAAATTCTCACACCACGATGGAGTCATAGTCTGGCTCCAGAATTTCTGCAGGAGGGAATAAATTCCTATGGGTCTGTGTACCATGAGCTTGCCCCAGGCAGCTATCAGCCTAATGCCATACCAACGCAGAAAAAAGTGATTACTGCTACCCAGTTAGCCTCTGGTACCCAGATAAATGATGTGGTGATGCAAGCCACCAGTTGAGGTCCTGCTAGGGTAATTTGGCAATGGTACTACAGAAGTAATATATCTATGGGTAATCAGCACTGCAGATATATTTGAAATTCTATCAAGGTTCAAGAAAACGGGATTCTTAGCTTGTGCTGGGAACACTAATGGCACACACAGGCCACTCTCACACTCTTTTGCAGGTGCCAATAAATAAGCTCTCGACCAGAATGCTCCTCCTGCATTCTTTAGGGCTTACCTGAGATCAGTCTCACGCCGAATGTGACTCTGAAATATGTCTCCTTCTCCCAAAACTACAGCGTTTGCTGTATTCTTCCTGTTCAACTTGAGGATGGGATTCTGCTTAACTGCCACCTTACTAGGTGTCAGCTGGACACCACAAAAACATGCAGGTAGAAGCAAAGTAGGAGTAGAAGGCAGCCCTAGGCAAATACAAACATTTCTCGCAGGCTGCAGACATTTGCAAGGCATGGGAGATATTTTGATGTCCTGCTCAGCTCCCTGTCAGTACAGGGAGGAAACATCTGCAGAATGATTGGGAGATGTGGGAAGACAGTGTTGTGGGATCACTCCTGAAGGACTTCACCAGTGAACATATTGTAAGTCATGGCAAAGCAGTGACCAGATCACAAACTGGGTGTATGAAAAAGCTAAAGCAAAGCTTATGTTTTCAGAGGTTAAGAGGAGCTCTTGTGATCTGGATGTATTCTAGGGAAAAGGGGGAAGGAACTGTGTAGATATCTCTGCCCAATTTAGTATTCCTAGCTGCCTCAAGAGAAAAAAAAAAATTAAAGAGAACAGCTCTAGAGCATGATTCACTTAATCCTAAAGTAGATGTTAAGATATGTCAAATGAGTCACAGCCTAAAATTGCCTATTTCACTCCATTGATTATAAAAGGGAGCTCAGAGTGATTAGTTCAGATGAAGACACCTACAATTATGAACATGTTAGGCGAGTTGAAGCTCCCCCAAAAAGTTCTCAGTAAGGGTGCAGGTATGGACACAGGCTTTGGTACACACCAGTTCAGCAGTACAGAGATACCTTCTGGAGGCTTTACCCTGAAAGCCATCTAGGAAAAGCCTCGCAGCTGGCTCAGCCATGAAAATGAATTTTGTACTTGTCCATATCATCTCCTCACTTAAACACTAAGTCTTAAATCTACCCTATCAGTTATTCAACGAGCTCTTATCTCTGAGAGAAAACATGTGATTTCTGAGTAAAAAATACACCTGACATCAGTCGTGTAGATTTATGCATCAAAGTTTCCACATAAAGGCTTTGTGGGGTCTGCTATTTGAATATCTACGTCTGTACTTGGATACACAAACTGGATCTCTACAGTGAACTGAGCTAATGCAGAAGTAGGAGTCTTTCTATTACACAGATATTTGAAATTTGGCCTATTGCTACTAATACAACAGAGTGAGAATGGGAATGATCCGACTGTTATTCTCTAGTGAAATGAATTTAGTGGAAGACTGTAGCTGGAAGAGCTACAGCCTGGCAGAGGATCAGAGGGAAGACAGGACACAGGGGAAAGCAGTAGGTCCATCGCTCCCAAGGAAAAGCTGGCTCTGAGTCTCCACCAGGACCTCCTCTGATGTGAGCTGCCCTTTCAGACCTCTGCAGATAGGCTGTGTTGGGAGAAAATGCTTCCCTGGTCTTTCCTCCAGTCCAGCTCCGGAAGAAGGAAGAAATAGCAAGAGAATAGGCACTCTGCCACTGGGACCAAAGCACTGTAAGCAAAATTTTCAATTCAATTTAATTGTCTAATTACAAAAAATTATTTGTACAGCTAGGTTTCCCTTATCCCCAGGTAGCTTATCTGACTTACAGAGAAGCAACACCAAGGGGCAGAAATACCCATTCTGCTCTCCTCAACAGTCCATCCTATGTCCAGCAACATATACTCATTTTTATGCTGCACCTGTGCAAAGATACCCTCATGAACTTACATGGGCCTGCAACAACAAAGAAGTTTCTTGAAACAGGGAATTTGGTGCAGAAAGCCCCTACCAGCACTGAGGGAATCAGCTCAGGGCCAGTAGTGTCATCCTGGAGGTAAACTGCTGGTTCCTGAACCATCACCCCACAGGGTGATGAGTTGACTGCACAGACAGAATATCCCAGATGGACAGAACAGACCAGCCATTCAGATGGGAAGAGCTGGAGCCAACAAAGAGAGGTGATTAAAAGTCTGAAAGTTCTTTATAAAGAAATACTTGTCTAATTTCCAGCTAATTGGAGATAACCATGTAAGCTTCCCTCCACCCCCAGTTTAACAGACTGGTGACATTTGCATGTCTGGCTCATGGTAGCCTTATGGGGCTCGACATCTGTGCATGGCAAAAGCATTTAGCTTCAGAGCTACATTCCCAGAGAGTGCTATCAGTGAGGAACAAATTCTGTTCAATTAACAAATGTGCTGTATACTCTTGGGGGCTCTATAATATCGGGAAAAAAAAGGAGAGCAAGGCTACTCTTAGAAGCATCAGAAGAGCAGTCAAAATGGGACCTAGCACAGACGGCCCCTATAACTGTGAACCACACACTGGTTAATATGAAATGGCTGTGCAGATGCACTTCTGCGCGGGTGAAATAAAAACATTAGGCCAATAAGCCATGGGCCTGAGACACAGAGAGGGCTGAGACGCTCTGCAGCATGAGGAGCTAGGCAGCCTGGCTCTCTGAAGGAAGGCAGCAGCTCAACAGAAGACATTAATGCACTCTTCTCGGCACTGCACTGCAAGTGCCAGGCTTATCCCCCCGCGGGCATGCCGCTCCTTCCGCACCATGCCCTTCAGCAGGGAAACGTGTGTCTCAAGTGTGTTAGCTGGCTTGGTTCAGGATATGACCCTTCACCCTGGTAGGATTTCAACTGCCTCGTGATCTGGAGCATGACACTGCCTTTGTTTGGGGGTGGCCCTAACTAAGGATTTTGTTTTTCTCAGTGAAAATGTAGCTCAGAAGTAGTATCCGATAGCAAAATATCTTCCTTTGGTCTTTCATGTTTCCTCTGTGGCCTATTTGTAAGACGTAGGTGCAACAGAGAGAGAGATCAGGAAGTGTTTAATAACCTCCCAGTTATTTAATCTGTAAATACCAAGCTTTGAGGGGACTTTGATGTGAAACTACATCAAAAGACAGGGTTAGAATTCAAAATTATCTCGACAAACAGGAGATGAAGGCTGAAAAAATAGCACAAAACTCAGTGAGATAAATGCAAGTTAGTTCAGGTATACAAAAATAATCAACTAGAGACCTACTGGGTGGGGAAAAATTCAGTAGGAGTTGTGCAGCAAAGGATATAGGGGTTGCAATGCATCCATGGTAGGCTGAGCATGAGGCCGAACTGTTATGTGAATATAATACTGAGACATATGAACAGGATTATAAAGCATCCAAAATAACTTTTGTTCGAAGCTCAGCTGTAGTTAAATGTCTGAGTATGTACACTGTGTTTCAGGAAACATGGAAACTGTCTGGGGAGAATACACAGCACAGAAAGATGGATTAACTGGGAAATTCAGCTTGAAGGGGACTTCTAGAGGTCATCTAGTCCAAACTGCTGCTCCAAACAAGGTTAACTTCAAAACATTGTTCAAGGTCTTGTCCAGACCAGTTTTGAAAATTTCCAATTCTACAGTCTCTCTGGGATATGAGAAAGACTCAAGAAATTGGATTTTGTCTCTGAAGGACTCAAGTTCAGTGGGATTTGTTTGTGATTTGTAGGATTTAGATTAATTCATAGGAGAAGCTTGGGTCTTTGGTGAAAGCGGGCTAGCACTCCCATAATCTTCAGACATTCCCATCTCCTGCACCCCATGGAAAATGTCCGGGATGGAAGTCTTCCATTCCATCCCCACCTTCTGAGTGGTTAAGTTGGTCTTGTAGCCAGTCCATGCCATTAGAAAGATCTGAAGCAGCCTGGTCTGGACTTGCTCAAGAATTTAGTTCTAATCATTTATTTGCTAGAATCTATAAATGAAAAAGGTTTATGAAAGCCTGTATTTTTACTTATCAAATTATCTAAGCATATTTAAATGACAGGATAACCGGAAAACATAAGAATCACTTATGAGGGCAGAAGGATTATTTTAGAATCCATTTCCACCTTTCCTTTACCCTGATCATATGTCTTCACTGCAGATTCAGTCTGGATGACCACAACTAGCCTTGCTAGAGCATGGGCTTTTCCATTGCAAATATCGTGTCCTCACTCTGGTTGTGCATCCAGCCACGTGTATTTGGGTCCTTTCTGCAGGGACCTTTACCCTTTCCTGGCCAGTGTTAACAGAACTCACCTGCCCAGGACAAATCATGAACAGGCTCCAAAAGACCACCAACATTTGACTGGGCTTCAGGTGCTTCCTCAAATATTTGTAGAAGAGAGGGTCTCCACTTCAATTTGGAAAAGAGTCAAAGTCAGTAGTGGGCTGAAGATGTACCCTTTTTTGATAACTGGTACACATTAATGCCCTGCACACATACATAAATACACCCACATCTCTTTTTGTTTTGAAGTGATGAATTCACCACCATATAGCAATTATCCAATTCAGAAATGAGTCATATTAACTACCAGAAGAGTGAAATCTGTCCATGCAGTAACTTTCTGTGTTATAAATCTCTTTGAAGAATATCCTATTGGACTATTGGTTCCTGCCTTTTAAGGGAAAATGGAGGGGCTGGTTTGGTTTGGCGGCATAGAATTTAGCCAAGCAAGGACAGGCAAGAGGCAGGAGATCCATGCAGAACCAAGATCAAGTGAGGTCTGAAAACCTGTTAATGCAAATTTCAGCTCAGTGCTGGAATCCAGTGAAACCTTCAAGCTCATTGTTATTCATTAAGCAGATTGAAGGAGTGAAATGAAATTCAGCAAATTGTCCGCCTCTGCAGAGTACAATATGTTCATTTTGAAGGGAAACCAGTGTATGGATGGAAGGTGAAGCGTAAGCCACACTTACCTTGGGGGGAGGGGTGGGGGGTCAAATGTTTTTTTAAAAATTCCATGTCCTTCTCTCAATGCACTTGCACGTACCTCACTGGCCTGTCTGCCTCCTTCAATATGCAGTGGTGATAAAGTCCACCTGTCCGTCCTCACCTGCTGCATGTACTGATGTTAGGGCAACAAAGGTTCACAAGTGCCAATCCCACTGAGGTCCCTTAGGAGCCAGACTCTTGACCGATCCTTTATTAAGACTAACCTCTGGTTCAACCCTGCTCCCGTGGCATTTTGTGGGAGCTAATTCAAATTTTCTGTGTGGCCTGCTTGATTGAAATACAAAGATAAAGGTGAGTAGGAAAGACTCTTCCTTCAGCCATTGTGCAGGTTACCTTCTTCCTGCCATTTGAGGGATTCATTTTGTTATAATTACACAGACAGACCAGTTTATCATAGTCTCCATCAGAGACTAGAAGAATTTTTTTGTGGAGACCCACAGAAAGAAACAGTGTGCAATGAAGGACTGTGTTACTAGGCAGGACCAACACGGCAGGAAAAGAACCAAAGGAACATTTTCTCCTGTGTAGCTCAGGTTGTCAGAGCTCAGCACCCTCTGATCTCCCTTATTCCTTTTGTTTATCTCATGCTATGTTACCTCAAGCATTCAAGCCTGACCTCCCTTTAGGGAAACACGGTGATTCCAGCTGGGTTTCAGCCGTGCCTGCCTGTCTACCACGCTGCTGCTCTGCTGACCTGGAGGGTGAGACCTGTCTTACCCAGGCTTAGAAATGCCCAGTTCAGACCATTCCCATCCCCACCTGTGGCACCAGCTCCACCTGGAAAACAACGAGGGGAACAGGCACTGGTCAGATTTATCAGATCAAGGTTAGATGTCTGCCTTGAGATGAGAGGAACAACTATGCCTCTCCACTAACTACAAAGGAAACCTGGCAAAAGTAGCTGACATAAACATGCTAAATAAGATGTAGACACTGACATTAAATGGGATGACTCTCACCCAAAGTAATTAGAGGCTAGCCAAGTTAGGGTAAGTAGTTTAAAGCTGAAGACTTTTTCCATCATCTATTTTTTATATCCTGAAGTAGAAATGGTAAGAAAACCCATTCTTCAAGGTCCTAGAGGCTAAAGATTGTAGCATGCTGCTTCAGAGCTTGCTTGATTAGTATTTAATTTCAGTCAGTCATACTCTCCTAATGAAATGTCTCACCTATAACATTTCTCTGAGATTTGCCAGTTTATTTTCCATAGAAAATTATCTTTTAACAAGAATAACACTTCGTACAACTAAATTTCCTTTCTTCCATTGAGTGCACAGCACTCTGCAGTTGTTAGCTGCCCCTCTCACCACATCACAGCCGTCTCTTGTTCCCAGAAATACACTGATAAACAGGGATTTCTCTCCAGGGCAAGTTTCTCCTCCTTGGTACATGCAATGCCTGGCAAGATGGGGCACTGATCACTGATTAAGGTCAATCTGTCATACCCTCGTGTGCAGTGCTCTTGAAACAAAGTAGTAACCGAGCCAAGAAGGAGCTCTGGGTGCTCATTACACCACACACACTCCCTGGTTTGTTAATTGTGTTTGAACAATGAAAAGTCATTCTGGAATTAAATCTGGCGTGGAAGTCCTCAGCCAAAAAGTGCATTTGTTTGGGACATTTGGGAAGTGAAGTAGTTGGGGTAGACTGCCTGCCTCTTACTTCACTGATGGCCGCATCACCTCTGGGCACTTTGGGGTGGATTTGGACCACCTACAAGAGTACCTCAGGAAGATTAAGGCACCAGCAAAGGAATTCAGGGAAATAGCGAGTGATTTAAAAAGCCTACAGCTGCCTAACCGTGACCCATACGTCTGGCCACGAGAGGGGACAGGCTGCAAACAGGGACAGCCCCGCTGCAGCACAAGGCATTGAGGCAGCCTGGGGAGGGAGGGGGGGAGCCCAAAGGCATGCTCAGCTCCCCCAAACACGCATATCCAGAAGCACAGCCAAGCAGCCCAAACACAACCCACTGGCAAGAAGATTCCCAACCAGCATCATTTTCTCAACTGAGGTTCATTCCAAAATTGTTTAAAAAGTGAAATTACCCATCTTTTGGATGGGGAAACAGTGAGGTGAAGTCCTGAGCCACCCAGCAGCCCCCAGCAGATCCCCCTCGCTGCTGTGTTTGCTCTGTACATACTCCCCAGGGCTTCACTGTCTCCAATATAAGTGCAAAGTTCAATTGCCATAGCAACAGCATCGGGCAGGTGCAAAACGCTGTATTTTCTCCGTTAGATGTAAAGGAAACCTTTCTGCTCCAGGGAAGGGGACTGTCAGTAGTAATGAAGATTGTCCTATCTTCTCTTACCTGAAAACACAGCAAGGAAAACTCTTTATTGAATTTTCGTGAGGGAACTGGGGCTCCAGGATTAATTATCTTCCGCTGTTTATTTCTGCTACACAATAGGTGTCCATATAGGTACAGGCAATAAGTATTTGGGCTATATATAACACCATCTACATAGCAGCTGAGGGAAATTCTTGCTGCAGCAGACAGGGGCAATGAGAAGGAGGTGAAGTTGCACAGAAAATGATGATGCTTTTCCCAGTGGCCCCATGAGTGTCCTGGCCAGAGCGCAGGTCAGTTCTGAGAAGGCAGAGGCAGCAGAGGTGGCCCAGGGAGCTTCCTCCCTCCCTTTCAAGGCTGCCAGGGGCCAATACTTGGGCCAGATGTGTAGGCCATGCCTCCCTGTTCAAAACAGACCCAATTTCCCCCTGCTGTGGCCCGGGAGCAGCTTTTTCCAACAGGGACGGGGTTGGGATGCTCCCAGAGCTCGGGTTTGGGCCAGCAGGAGGTGGCACCATATCCACCGAGACATCCTCCATCACCTTGCCTTTAAACTTTGCACACCTTGGGAAAGCTGGAGGAGAGGGGTACCTGACAGCACTGCCCAGAGGCACATGTGTTTTCACTACATTACATACCTCAAACCTCCATGATGGAGTAACGCAGCTCAGGGGGATGCTGCCCTGAAGAGGGGGATGTGTTTGGCCACATGTGTCCACATAGCCCTCAGCCAGTGTACTTTGTAATTTGTCATTCAATTTAATTATTTGAGGGCTGCCCCTCATTATTTTGAAGTGGCCCCTATTCCACACAAATGCTCTATTTTACTGTTGAAAATACCAGAAGCAAATAACCCTTGGACAGAGGTCAGAGAAAAGTTAATTACAACAAAGGGCCAAATCCCAGAGCAACCTAAGTTTCTAAATCATGGGTACTGATTTTTGCGTCCTTCTCTTTGGGTTTTGTCACAATTTTTGTCCTGTCGATGTTCCTGGTGGTTTAAAACAGATTACTCCTAGTTCCCATTAACTTTGCAGCCACAATTACATTACCAGAGGGGAGTCGGCATGCAGACTTCACTCCTTTCGGACGAGAGCTCTCCCCCACGCGAAACACCTCATAGCCTACAGCTGACAGATACAGCCACCTGGTGGCATTTGTGTGAGAAATTGAGGGCACACTTTCATGGTCTGCAATGCCATCTGAAAAGGGAAGGGTATGCTGTATGGACAGTTATCAGCGGTCCATCCCACCGTATTGCAGAAGAGTATTAAACAAATAAGCCCTCTATAATAGTTTCTCAATCACAGAATCACAGAATGGTAGGGTTTTGAGGGGACCTTCAGACATCACATAGTCCAACCCCCCTGCCAAAGCAGGTTCACCAAGAGCAGGTTGGACAGGATCACATCCAGGTGGGTTTTGAGTATCTCCAGAGAAGGAGACTCCACAGCCTCTCTGGGCAGCCTGTTCCAGTGCTCTGTCACCCTCAAAGTAAAGAATTTTTTCCTTATGTTCAGAAGGAATTTATTGTGTTCCAGTTTGTGCCTGCTGTCTCTTTTCCTGTCACTAGGCACCACTGAAAAGAGCCTGGCCCCATCCTCTTGATACCCGCCCTTTATATATCTATAAGCATTTATGAGATCCCTTCTCAATCTTCTCTTCTCCAGGTTAAACAGACCCTTCTCTCTCAGTCTTTCCTCATAAGAGAGATGCTCCAGTCACTTGATCACGTTCATAGCCCTCCACTTGACTCTCTCCAGTAGTTCCTTGTCTTTCTTGAACCGGGGAGCCCAGAACTGGACACAGTACTCCAGATGTGGCCTCACTAGGGCAGAGCAGAGGGGGAGGATGACCTTCCTCGACCTGCTGGCCACACTCTTTTTAACGCACACTAGGACACCATTCTACACAGAAACATTGCTGGATCATGGTCAACTTGCTGTCGACCAGGACTCCCAGGTCTCTCTCTGCAGAGCTGCTTTCCAGCAGGTCAAACCCTAACCTGTACTGGCGCATGGGGTTATTCCTCCCTCGGTGCAGAACCCTACACTTGCCTTTGTTGTACTTCATTAGTTTCCTCTCCAACCAACTCTCTAGCCTGTCCAGGTCTCACTGAATGGCAGCACAGCCTTCTGGTGTGTCAGCCACTACTCCCAGTTTTGCGTCATCCAGGTTGTTGATGAATATGTTGAATAAGACTGGATCCAGTACTGATCCCTGGGGGACACCACTAGTTACAGGCCTCCAACTAGACTTTGCACCACTGATCACAACCCTCTGAGCTCTACCATTCAGCCAGTTCTCAATCCACCTCACTGTCCACACATCTAACCCACGCTTCCTTAGCTTACCTATGAGGACGTTACGGGAGACAGTGTCAAAAGCCTTGCTGAAGTCAAGGTAGATAATGTCCACTGCTCTCCCCTCATCTACTCAGCCAGTCATGCCATCAGGTTGGTCAAGCATGATTTCCCCTTGATGAATCCTGGTAACCTTCTTTTCCTCTACGTGCTTAGAGATGACATTCAGAATCAGCTGTTCCATCACCTTCCCAGCAATGGAGGTGAGGCTGACTGGCCTGTAGTTTCTTGGGTCCTCCTTCTTGCCCTTTTTGAAGACTGGAGTGACATTAGCTTTCCTCCAGTCCACAGGCACCTGTCTATTCTCCATGACCTTTCAAAGATGATGGAGAGTGGCTTCGCAATAATATCTGCCTCCTCCTTTGTTCTCAACTTTTTCAACCTTTTCTTTTCTATACATTTGTATCTCAAAATGAATTTTGATTTGAAGAATGAGGTCCAGGAATGAGCTGGCATCACAGCTTTCCAGGCACTTTTTGTAATGTAACATTATCACTCGTGTAAGAAAGTGTACATGTAAACCATGAGACAGGTGAGCAGTGTCAGTGGGTCTTCTGAGGATGAATGGCTCTGTGATGCTGCAGAATAAATACTAATTATTAAATGTGTATTTCCATGTTACACAGTCTTTCCTTCTGTTTCTTAGGGAGTCAAATCCAGAGTAACAATTTTGGTTTAGCAGTGTTGTTAGAGATATCAAATATGTTACAGATCAGAAGTGGCCAAACCCACAACTATTTTGTTGACAGAGATAACTTTGACCTGTCAAGGGTGTCCGTGAAAGAGCAACAGAAGTGCAGCAAGGCCATCCCCTTCAAAGGCGCTGAAGGCTGCAGTTAACTGTATTCTGAAAAATAAAAAGCACAAATTCAAAAAGTAACACGTGCTAACAGCCCTTTCCAATGCAACCTTCTAGCTAGAAACAATACATCTAAAAATACATCTGCTGATGAGGTCAGTAGGTTTATCCCTGGCAAGAGTCGGAAGGGCAGGAACTAAATAATAGTGCAGAATCAGAAAAAAAAAGGGCTACAGCAATGGGAAAACATCAAGCTCTTTGTTTGTAGTTTCAGCTTTCCTGACCAGCTCCAGTACGTGATCTCTTTCCTGCTGCTGAAACTTCAAGTTCAAATGATCACCACCCAGAGTAAAGCATAATTATTATAATAAAAGTGTGTTGAAAAACAACACAAACAGCTACCAAATAAAGATTCCCCCACTCCACATCCTTGAGTAAAGACACAGATTTAGTTTCATTATGGCTGACAGTGACTTATTTACTCATCACTAGACAACAGCGTCCACTAGACTCTGTGTGTAGGTGAAGATGGGATGGTCAAACTCTACTCATAGAATCCTCTTCCCCTGCAGTTATGGGTTTCCTGAGAGCCTGGTTCATGCCTGGCACATCAGATATTTCCCTGTTCCCACAGAAGCCTTGTGTGAAGAAGAAAATATGGTGGTTTTCAGTCCTATGAGCATGCTTTTCAAGCCATCACCACAACCAAGCTGCCAGAAACTTCCAGAAATAGCAAGAGGTGGCAGAGCTTTAGGGCAGTCAAAAGTTTTTCAATGAGTGAACAAAAGACAAAAGTTAAAATCTGCAATTGCTTTGAGGAGAAGCACAAGAGTTTCATGAAGAGGCTGAGACAGTACTGCTAGGGCCACTGCAGAACAGCAAGCAGAGGTGGAAAAAAAGCATCAGCCAGCTCGGTAGCTACAGACATTCACAGTGCAATGCCTTCCCATGAAGGAATCCAAACAAATTCCTGCTTAAAATCAGTAGCCTATTTTAAAAGACTCATAGGGAGAAAAAAAAATAAAAAGAAAGAAAAAAAAAAGGAAAAAAATAACCTTGGCTTTATACTTCTGCCACACTGCCTGCTTGCTGCTAAGGCACAACCTGCAGATGTGTGCTGGGCTTGCAAATCATACTACAGCATCTGTGCCTGGAGACCAGTCCTGCTCCTAAGTCAGCGTTTTCTGCCCTGACATCCCAGAATGACAAGAGTTGACCTTACTCTAGAAGAAATGGAAGGCACCGTTTGCGTCACTAAAGCAACTCCATCGAGGCGAGAGCACCATGGCACCCAAGGCAAGCCCCGCTGAACTGCGAGGTCCCCAAACAAAACTCTCTGCGAGTCTGCATCTGCTCCCATCGCAACGAGTGCCAAAAAATGCCCTTGACTTCAGCTAGAGCAGGATCAGGTGCTCTCTCATGGGAAAGGCAGAGCCATCCTAGCAGAGAAAATCAGAGCCTATCAAATAGGATAAAATACAGCAACTGTGAAGGAATCCTTTAGGGGGATTTTGCAGGGAAAGCACCCCTGTATTTTCATTATTGCTGCCAGAGTCCCTTGATGAGACAGAGGTGGTTGTGAAACTCCAAGTCTGCCCCCGGAGGGACGGGGCTGGTAAGTTAAGATACAGTTATTTCATAGTGAGAGCAGTTGTTCTGTTTTTTAAGCTCCCTGAATCTCTTTGGCTAGCTGAGCAAAACTGACAAGGTTAATAAAATCCAAGCAGCTAAGAGGCAGCTGTGACATTGCTATTTGTGGGGCATCAAACCAAGAGGTCAGGCACGCTGACTTCAGCCATGTTACACTTGGGATAAGTGGGACCCATGAGATCTTTGCTAGGTTCACAATCACACAACGGCACAGTGTTTAAAATCTCGGGGTGTCTTAGCCCAGGTACACTCCCTGGCTGAGCACGCTTCTGCCACTGCTTTTGGTCCAGCATCTGTGCCTTGAGGCGCAGCAGCATCTAGGCATCACTTCAGGCTCGTCTCTCTGGCCTCATCCAGGGGTGCACTGAGCTGTGCCGTACCCCAGCAAAGGGACGGCACTCCAGCAGCGCTGACCAGGTCCCAGGCACATCCTTGCCAGCCTCTGCCATACCTCACAGCCACCTTTTCCTACAGCACAGCCCTCGTGGGGCTGGCTGAGTGGTTCATGGCTTGTCCCTCTGGGGACCTTGGACTTGCAGCCCATACAGTCCGTAACACACAACTCCTGCCAGAGTGGGGGTTTTTGGTCTATTTTTTTAAAGTCATTTGCTTTAGACCACTCAAGAAATGCACATATCCAGTCCAAAGAAGAAATCATCTATATGCTGTGCCATCCTCGCTTTGCCTCACCACCCTAAATTGTTTTTTGAAATTGAGGGAAATTCATCTCAGGAGAGGAGCGTCTGATCGCTCTCCAGACGTCAGGAGCAGGGCTGACCTTTGGAGGATGGAGGCTCTCTGATTTTGCTGTCTGTGTCTTTCAAACGGGCCCATGAGACAGTTATAGTTTCTTTTTTCTGCCGTGAGGTAACCCCACGTCTGCTTTTGTCAGGTGATCAAGGTCCTTCACAGCACAAGCCGATTCTTAGGGAATAAAATGTCTTTTCCCAATGATCACATACGACATCAACAAAATAAAGCTTATTTAAAGCATACGCCAGCAGGTTGTTATTTACCCTTGGAATTGTTTTCACGGACAGAAAGTAAATTTTATTAGAATCAATCTTATTGTAGATGAGGGGTATAAGGCTGTATTTGTTGAGGAAAAAAAAAACACTATTGGAGTTATAAATGCTAAATGCAAGGCAGAGGAAATTTCTTGACTGATAAAACAAAAATTAAACAAGCAGTTTTAAAATATTTTTGAAGTATGTCTTACTCTAATCTGAAGACTTTGACATGTCTAATATATGTGGAATTCCAGTTTAAGCCTAAGTTTTATCAGCTGTTTAAAAGAAACTGCAAAAGTTCTCCTCAAAGATAGACCACTCTGTGTAGAGCAAAGAGCAGCCATGTACCAGGGTCTGCAAATTCCTTGCCCTCTGCTTATCGTTAGACACAAAAACACTAGTCAAGTGTATGGCATTAATCATATACGTGAGTATTTGCAGAACAGACCAACCATTTGATCCCGCTGCTCTGCTGAAGATTGGCAGCATTAGAGCCAGGAAACAAATTGCAAAGTCAGGGCATCCTCTTTCAGCTATATCTGCTGAATAAAAAACTCTCTGCAAGGAAATTAATGGAATACTGCCTAATTAGGCAGACTGGACCAGACCTGACATTCAATGAGTCTTTTCGGGGAAACTGAATCTGGGTATGAGTTGTGATTACATGTTTCTGACATTGGCTGCTGCTGGAGGGAGAACACCAGATGAGATGTACTGCTCCAGCAAGTGCTAAGTTCTTAATTTAGGCACTTTATGGAAATTGTTGAAAAACATTCTAATTGGAAGCAACTTCTGCTTCTACAGTATATAATTTTCCCCATTTCTTAGCACTGAGGCATTTGCATGAAAACAAGCTCTTTGTTTTTAAAATTCCACTGCTCTTGTTGTTTATTCCCCACTGGAATTCATAATCCTGTGTTTGCACAAAGCACTATAATTGGTTGCTGTGGAAGTGTTTCTATCAAAAGGAAATTATTATTAATAATCAAGAACGAACAGTTGCATAATAGAGATTAGTAAAATAAGCACCATTCTAATAATAATGCTAATCTCCATGAAACCAATCTCTTCAAATGCTTTGAAACATAAACATATCCCGGTGATAAAAATCACCTTTAAGCATGAAGAGTGGTAAGAACCATAGGAGCAAGTACAGGTGGAGGTTGGCTCTATCAACAGCAGCAGTGCGTTTTGCAGCTGGCAATAACTTCAGAATTCCACCATGAGCTGAATGTGTCCCAGACTACTATTTATAAGATTCAACTGGCAATTAAAGACTTCACATAGGCAATTCCTGTGGCCCAAAATACATGTAATAATGAACTAACACAAAGGGTGAGTTTCTCCATATCATTTATTTCTAAAATTCTGAAGAGGAGAGGCTTTGCTGGTAGTTTACATTATTTCTGATATGTTTACTGCAGACATGGAAGGCTTCATTTTGTAGTTCCTGAGTCTCAGAGGTCTGGCACAGGGAATCCTGTTTCTAAATATCCTGGGGAATCAGCAAAGAGAGTCCTCCAAAGGGCTTTTGACCAGATCACAATCTTGAGACAGTGTTTGAAGTCCACGAGGGTCTGCTGGTACATTACTAACTCCCTGCACACCTTCAGGGCTAAAACATCTTTTTCCTTAGCAAAGAACTTCCTAATTTTCCCCTATAAAATACATTTCTTCTTTTCCAGCACACTGTGATTCCAACTTTTAACCAAGAGCCATGCTACTTCAATGGCAGTAGGAGCAACCCTTGTTTTGAGGCAATGCCGCAGGAACCTGGACACTTAGCCGGGGCTCCCAGTCGCTAGGTTTACCTGTGCCAGACCTCCAGAGGAGTGCCCTGCTGCCTGCCAAGTCACTCTGAGCCAGGTTTAACACAAGTCAGGACTTAAGAATAAAATGTTTACTTTAAAACATTGATATGCAACCATGGAACAAAGTTATAAAAAGATAAAATAAATTGCCTTAACAAGGGCATATTTAACAATAAAGATCCTCCTCCGTAGCAGCTAGCGTCTGCCTTTTTTTATTCTAGGTTAAACAATAATATCTCCCAAATAATTGAGTTCTTTTTTCTTTTGAGGTTGTTTCTGCCTCCTCTTGCATCTTTTCCTCAATCCTCCCACCTGCCCTCTCCCTGGGAGGCAGTGAACAGAGCGGCACAGGGGAGCGCTCAGATCATTCCTCCATGCCAGCCCCAGCCGGGATGTTCAAAGCTTGCTTGCTTCTCACCTGTGAAACCTCCCTCCTTGTTGCCTGTGCCTGGGCATTAGACACCACTTGGTGCTCCATATGCAGTAAGGAAACAAAAAAGTCACTTTTTCCTTTCCTTTTCTTCTACATAGGTGGTTCTACGAACGTTTCAACAGCCAAAGTTAAATGTCATGTTTCTGGCTTCAGGCTTCTTGTCTGTTACAACATGCTGAGGAAACATTGATAAATCTTTTGCATGATATAATGCTAAGTATTAACATTCAGTCTTCTTCCTATATTCATAACTAGCTTTATTATATGAGTATCATGTAAGTTTAAACATGTTACTTCAGAGACCATAACTTGGAATGGTTGCTTTATCATCTGCAGCTTCCTAAGACACAGACTTAGTTAACAGAGCCTTTGGGGGGGACCCTACAAAAGCAAACTGATAGCCTGAACCTCTGGGCCACTATTGCAATGGAAAATGGCATACAGAGTAATGAGGGGACATCACCTCCACACCGGAGCAGGCTGTGGCGGTGCCTCTGCCTCTCTCCTTGCCACCCCACAGCTTTCATGCAGAGGGCAGCCTGGAGCTGAGGCTGACTGTACTGGGCACAGACTTTTTTCTCAGGTCTGGCTATCGCCTGCCTTATAAGACTAAGCAAAACAGCCATACAGTTAAAGATTGTCCTGCTCTGACTACCTAACAGTAACACAGTTCAGTTAAGTAACCAATAAAAGACAAACTGGTGATATGATCCAAAACCAGCCCTATCCAGAGTGGCCATGCTTCAAACAAAGTTGGGGCTTCTGCTTTTAAAGAAGGGCAAACTCTACTGCTTCAGATGAATACGCATCCCAGTAATTGCTTTGATTTAGGATACACGTCAACACACATCCATCTAAGATTTATGCATATCATCCTTAAATAAAATTATAGAATTTACTTCTCAGTGAATGATATTTTTGCATAATAGGAAAAACAGTGAAGCAATGAACAATTGAGAAGTCTTTGTAACAGCAGTCATCTTCAATTGTCTTCCTGTCTGGCTCTTGGCAGACTGAGAGACATTTGAGTTTTAAAGGTGTGGCACAGAGGTATTTCCAAAGCAAACATCGTTCTGACACATAAACATGAAAACAAAGTCCCTAATATGGACTCTAAAATACTTCATGCATGCATGGCAAAGATGAAACTGAAATATTTATATAATCGCCTTTTGTTACAAGGTTTGCCAAAGCCTGCACTCTGCCCTTTTATTTAGTGAAAGGACTGTATCTTGTCTGCTCGTAATGGCATCTTTGGCATGGGCTGGAGGTGCTTATTTCTCTGTTTTGACAGAGAGAGAGTTCAAGGTCCAGGTACCACTTCTTCGGGTGCAGCCTTTGTCACTAAGTGAATTGTTCGGTGGGAACACAACAGAGGAGGGCTTGGAAATATCCTTTGCCTTCCTCTCTTCATCAAGAAGCTCTCTCTCTGATAAAAACACACATTATCAGATAGTGAAGGGGAAGTGGAATCTCTCTCTCTCTTTCCTTGGCCAAATAAACTGCATTGATGTAATTAACTAAATTCAAAGCCAACTGATGTGGGTTAACTTAAACTTGTTCAGTAAATAGACATATAGCTGTAGTTACTCTTTGTCAATGATCTTCTCTGGCATTTATACATGAGTAACGGCCCTAAAACCCTACATAGGCACACAGGAATCCTTCTAGAGCTCGTGTAAGACAAGAAATATTCAGTTCAAACCAAAGAAATAAGACATTAGTATGCAAGCAAAGGGACAGTGTCTTGCAGGTGTACATGTTTGGATTTTCAAAAGGCTTTGAACAAGCTCCTTGCCAAAGACTGTTAAGCATCTGAGTTGTCAGGGTATATGTGGGAATACACTCTTCTGAATTAGTAACTAGTGAGAAGATACAACACAAAGGACACAGATGTGGTCCAAGTTCACAGTGAAGTGAATTTCCTCGCAGGATGCAGTAAGGATTTGAGAAACCTGTATTAAATAGCATATTTGTGTATAACCTGAAAAAGGGAAGGGGGATAATTGAAGCAGAGAAGTTAACAGGGGGTGCAGAGGGATTCAGAACAGCCGGACCCGACTGCGAGGAAAAGCTGAAGTCAAGCTGATGGCACAGAGCTGGAGAGGGATTACACAATGTGGAGATAATGGCAGACAAATTTCAGTGTCAGTAACTGCAAAGTAATGCACATGGGGAGAAAACATAACCTTAAACTATGTCTGACAGAGTCTAAAGAAAGTATAATCAGTCAGGAAAGAAATCTTGAAACCACGTGTTACTTCTCTGGAAGTAACTCAGTGTTCAACAGTGGTTAAAAAGGCGTTCTGGGAATTACTTGCAAAAGAATAGAGAATAAAACATAAAATACTATTACACCATTGTATAAATCCCCAGAGCATATATTCATTGAATATTGAGTACCACTCTGGTCATGCCATCTCAAAAGGAATATAATACAATTGCAAGCAGCGGCGGTGGGACAGCAGGACGGTATGACTTCCATATGAGGAAATGGCTGAAGAGACTAGGAGTTCACTTTGCAAATGGTATGGTTGAAGGGGTAAATAACACAGGGCTACACAATCAACGTGCTCTTGCTAAAGTGAATAGGGAAAGTCTGTTCCCTACTTGCTATTTATCTGGGAAGAGTGATATGGTCTGGTAGCAGGTTTAAAACAAAGAATAGGAAGAACACTTTCACCCAGCACATAATTGTATGGCTGAACTCCGTGACACAGGATAATGTGAAGTGTAGAAATAGCAATCGTTTCAAAAGGGGATTAGATCAGTCCATGAAACAATACTGAATCCTATTAAACATGATGGTCTCTCTGCAACTACTTACTGAGGAAAATCCCTCAACCACAGAGAGTGAAGCTGGAAAAGCGTGCCAGGTAATACCGCGTGTATCCTCTATATCTGCCCTTGGCATCGGCTGCTGGCCACTGGCAAGAGCACACACAGGGCACTGGGTCTAACCTGTTATGGTAACTCTCACCCTAATGCATTTACGATAACTACAGTTTCCATACTGATAATATGGGGTTAGAGATTTGGTTTCCTGATGTTCAGCTACATGAAAGTCAGTGAATATCAGCCTATCAAATCATTATGAATAATTTTGTTTCACCAGCGTCAGAGAAGTAGACAAAGGCACAAATAATATTTTGCTCACAGGGTTTCCTTTGGAGTCAATTGACTATTTTCTCCTGAAACAAAGCCGTGGTAACCTCATAGGGATACTGCACCTCAGATTTTGCTGAAAAAAAAAAGACAGAAAGGACAAGGCAAACCCAGGTTTGGCTCTCTCCAGCCCACGCAGCCCTTTTGCACTACCCCAGCTGCCTTTGTGCCCACAAACTCTTGTGCCATTCCCCAGAGTTTGCAACACAGGCAACTGTTTCATGCTCTAAAAGCATCACTCTGGTGGGCTTCAGTATGGCCTCTGCTTCCCCAGACACTAAGGGGGCGGAGGGGAGGAGGAACACCCAGACAAAGCACAGCCACAGGATTGCCCCATGCGGCCCAAGAAAAACCCAGGGCCAAATAGTATATAATGTGAACAGAAGTAATTTGCTCTCCCAGGGGGACCCAGCAGTGAATTGGGTTGACGCATGTTGGCTTTGCCCCGCTGGCAAAATGATCCTGAGGTCTCTGAGTTGAAAGCTGGGACTGTCCGAGGGGACAAAATGAAAGGGTGTGATGAGAAGGGGATGCTGAGAAACAGAGAGCAGGTCCACGTAAGGTGAGGAATTACACGTGAAGGCTTAAGGCCATCCTGTGGGATGGTCTGCCTATGGGAAGCTCAGTGAAAGACCCTGAAACATCAGAAAAGCATCAGGGAGCTCTGGGGCAGCAGAGAAATCATGACCAGCAACTATTCTTGCCAGAATTTTCCCTGCAAACACTTCCACATCTCTGATCACCAAATGAAGATTTCTGCTTTGCTGCTTCAGCTTATCCAGGAGTCCTTGTCCCAGGCAATGCACTTACATTATTTTTAGCATACACAGTAAAATTCCATTTTGTTTCCGAAACATCTAGTTCTCCCAGCCTTCACCACTGAGCTTTTGCTGAGGCCACACTGTTTTACAGGATTATAACCTCTGCCGTTTAGCAGAGTCAGATTGATCAGATACCATGATGGATAAAACTGCAGAGTCCAAAGGAAATTATGAAAATCTCAGTTGAAAAAAGGAATTACAGTCAACACAGAAGTTCTCTTTTCTCAGCTTAGTCAAGCAAGACATGCACCTGAGCATTTAGGTTTTAGAGGCTGCAGAAGCCAGGTTTACTACTAAGTCTGACAGTACATCACTATGACTGGGAGTAACTGGATTACTCTAAATCACACCATCTACTTATGTGATACTTCATGTATCATCTGATACATAGGAAGTTTTCTGTAGAATTCGCAGGACTATGTGGTTAATAAACCCCAGGAACAAAACACAGACTTCTTTTTTTTTTTTTTCCTAGTTTTAAAAGCCTGAAAATCACAGAACCTCGTGTATGTTAAATTAATGAACCATTGAAGTATTGGAACAGTTACCAGGGCAATATATTTCTATACAATTACAAGAAATTAAAAAGCATGGATACTCAGCATATAATGAGGAAGAAAAACACACAAAAGAAAATAAAGGAAAGTGCTGACAGCACAAACTTCTGTCAGTAGAATGGTGGAAGAAAAGTATAAAAACCACTGAAAACTGGTACATTTATGGAGAAAAAACTACTCCCCCAAGGGTAGTACTTCTGAGATAGCAGCTAGAATGTACCATCTGAGGTCAGCTTTCTGAAGGTGAGAGTATATGAATAGCTAATCAGACCTATAACTTGTGTAGCTTTATACTTTTATATGACTTTTTCTCATTGGTTGAATTTTGCTACAATTAAAATTGTACTTCATAAGTCTGAGAATTTGTTCCGATTTTCTTTCTTCCTTTTATGTCCACATTTTTTACACTTGATGCAGTTTTTGTAGCTAACCGAGTGAATGCAAAACTTAGATATCTTCAAAAGGAGTACAAATACTGCTAATTTATTGTAGTAATATTAGTAGCCACCTAAGGGACAAGGCCCCAGGATTTTTCCCTCCTTTGGAAAACCAGCCCACATTTCGCCTCCTATTCCCCTGGGGGCTTCCACCTGCCTGGGGCAGTGGTGCTGAGGAAGGGTCTCCTCTCCACACCCTCTGCTTTGCCTAGCAAAGATTCATGGGGAAGAGAGATGACAGGAGAAGTTTTGACTTTGTGTCCTAGCAGCTATACACTTATCTTGGACATGAAAGTCATAAGCCTGCTCCAGAACTAGATAGATAGATAGATAGATAGATAGATAGATAGATAAAGACAGACAGATAAATAAATAGATAGATCCCTGCTGCAGAACTATATGTATTTTTTAGACAGTCATTGCTTAAAAGCTTAAAATGCATAAAATTCATTAAAATAAAGGGATCAGAAGTCCCTTGTTTTACACTGAATCCTTTGCCCTAGGCTGCAGAGCCAGACTAGGTGTTTGAGCCCCAACTTTACGACACTCAGATAAGGACATAGCGAAGCACAGGTCCCCGCTGTGAGGACACAGCCACCAGCCAGCACTGCCCTCAGCTGAGCCAAGCACCCAGACGTGTGGCTTTTGCCTGCCATGCTGAACACCCTCACCTCCCTCACCTGCTCTCGGCCAAGCAGTGATGGCTGATGGCACCTCTGGCTCCCCCAGAGCAAGACACTCCTGCAGGACCAGCTCGTGCAGTGCAGCCCCTTGCAGTGGTGGGTCTGGATTCAGGGCACCTATGGTCTCTGTTCAGGAATTTTGATAAATCCCAAAAGGCACCTGGTGGTATCTTTACATGCCTAAATGGCCTTATTAATCTGATCAATGAATAAGGATGGCTTGCTGTCCGTACGAGTAACATATAAGAATGGTGCCTATTAGCATATTAAGCATTACTGAGTGTTCCTTGTCAAAACATCTGAAATGCCCAACGGGAAAACCTAAAGGGCACAGGTTCACCCACCCAATTCCAGCTACCTCTGGCCTTGTCCTGGAAAGGGACAAGGAAAAGACTAGCTTTCTGATGTCAAACGCGAGTGCTGTTGAAGAAGGAAAATTTTCAGGTGAGTCACTGAGGTTCTGTAAAAACTAAGAAAGGAAAAAAATTAACAGCAAATTCCTACAAGAATAGGTTTAATGATCTTGTTTCTCAAGCTATTCATAGACCGTGCCATTAAAAACCCCAGCTTGAGGCTCTGTTCCCCCAGCCCTCTCCTGGAGGCTTTCCTCTGCTTTCTGGTTCCTGTGTAAGGAGTATATATTTTGGTCGAGGATAGTGCTGACACAGTGGCACCTACCAGCTGTCCAAATGCTGGCATGGGCAGCTGGGCAAGCCAACAGCCCTCGAGCTGTGCAGCTTCAGCTGGGGTCTGGCACGGATGGAGATGCAGAGTAACTAACTTCAGTTTAATGGAGAAAAAGTTGTTCTGAATTGATTCCCTGTTGGTTTTAATCACAAGCAGCATTTGCCTTTGTTTTCGCTTTCTCATCCCTATCCCTTTTAAGGCCCACCCTACTCTCACTGTCATCATGGCCCCTACTGAGGCCCAGCATAGTTCACAGTAAAACTTAACCTTTCAATTCATCACTGGCAATACAGTGGTTAGAATCTCAAACACCCAATCAGAAAGTCACACAAAGGCTGGAAGCTTTTGAAGTTGTTGACAGAATGCCGTGCTGATAAGATGTGGTGGGTTCACCTTGGCTGGCTGCCAGATGCCCACCCAGCCGCTCTCTCACACCCCCTCCTCAGCAGGACAAGGAGCGAAAATAACATGGAATAGCTCATGGGTTGAGATAAAAGACAGTTTAATAAGAAAAGCAAAAGCTATGCATGGAAGCAAAACAAAAAAAGAAGGAATTTATTTGCTACTTGCCATTAGCAGGCAGGTGTCCAGCCTGCTAGGAAGCAGGGCCTTAGTACATGTACCAGTTGCTTGGGAAGACAAACGTCATAACCTTGGTGTCTCCTCATTCTCCTCCTTTCCCCCAGCTTTTATTGCTGAGTACAATGTCATACGATATGGAATATCCCTTTGGTCAGCTGTCTCTCCCAGCCTCTTACCCACTCACAACCTACTGGCCTTTTTTTGGGTGAGGGGGTTGGAGAAACAGCCTTGATGTTGTGCAGTCACCACTCAGAAGTAGCCAAAACACTGGTGTCTCGTCATTACTGGTTTAGCCAAAAATGCAAAGCCCAGTACCATACAGGCTGGTGTGAAGAAAGCTAACTTCCTCGCAGCCAGACCCAGTAAGAGTTGAAAGACTCTAACTGGCTAATTTACAAAAGAAAAGGAAAAAAACAAAACAAAAAAACCTCCTGCCTGTTCTATAAACAAGCACACTACAGACAACCGTACTCCTACAACTAATCCAACTTCATAGATGGTTACTCTTCCAGCACCAATTAATTCACTTGCAATTTAGGCAATAAAGAAGAACAAGCTCCATAGCTGAGATTCATGCATCCTCTGTCATGAACACATGGAAGTTGAAAAAGCTATTTTATTAGTCTGTGGGATAATGATTCTTCTTGCCTCACATAGTGCACTCAAAAATATAGGTGGATTGTTTTTGTAGAATCATAGAATGGTTTAGGTTGGAAGGGACCTTGAAGATCATCGAGTTCCAACCCCCCTGCCATGGGCAGGGACACCTCCCACTAGACCAGGTTGCTCAAAGCCCCATCCAGCCTGGCTTTGAACACCTCCAGGGATGGGGCCTCCACAATTTCTCCAGGCAACCTGTTCCAGTGTCTCACCACACTCAGAGTAAAGAATTTCTTCCAAATATCTAATCTAAATCTACCCTCGCTCAGTTTAAAACCATTACTCCTCATCCTATTGCTACATGTCCCTGTCAAAAGTCCCTCTCCAGCTTTCTTGTAGGCCCCCTTCGGATACTGTAAGGCTGCTATAAGGACTCCCCGTAGCCTTCTTTTCTCAAGACTGAACAACCCCAACTCTCTCAGCCTGTCCTCAAAGGAGAGGTGCTCCACTCCTCTGATCATCTTCGTGGCCCTTCTCTGGACCCGATCTAGACAGGTCCACATCCTTCTTCTGCTGAGGACTCCAGAGCTGGACGCAGTACTCCAGGTGGGGTCTCACAAGAGCAGAGTAGAGGGGCAGAATCACCTCCTTCAACCAGCTGGCCACACTGCTTTTGATGCAGCCCAGGATGGGGTTGGCTTTCTGGGCTGCAAGAACACATTGCTAGCTCATGTTGAGCTTCTCATCAACCAAAACCCCCAAGTCCTTCTCCTCAGGGCTGCTCTCGATCCATTCCTGTCATTTCTTTATGCAACAACACTTACGAGCTGATGAGACTTTCATTTTGGAAAGGAGGTCCAACTGGAGAAATTATACGGAAAGGCTTAAACCCTACAGACTGTCACTGATTCCTTTTTTCCTCTGGAAGCATGAGTACCTGCAGAGCTGGATGATCTGTAAAGGCAATGGGACGCTGTGCGTTGGCTGTAGCCAGCTTGCCAGACAAGACTTTGGGAGCACCACCTCTGCCCTATGTGCTCAAATGTGATTTTGCACTGGGAAGCCGCAGATGGGACAAAATCCAGCACCTTTCCCTGGAAAAGGAGGGGGGAAGTCTCCTCTCAGATGTAGTAAGCACTGAGGACTCTGGTCTTAGTACAAACTTAGCAAAGACTGGCACTACTTTCTAAATAGCAAAGCCTAACTGAAGCCAGGTGGAGTACCAACAACAAGGAAAAAAGGCTGAACAGGGAACGGGCCTGAAAGCCATGGCGAGCAAGACATGGTTTCACCTCACTTAGCACAGTCATGCTGGAAACACAGGTCCCACTGTAGCCACCAGAGAGGCACTTCTGAAAGCTATTCAGACCTTATGTTGGATGATTTCCCTTTTGGGTTTGCCTGTCACTCTCCATCGATGATGGAAACAGTCTAGCAGGGTGGCAGGGCTGCCCATGGAGCCTGTCTCACTCTGGTAACTAATTTTAAGTGTACCGAGTCAGAGCAAGTCCTCCGAGTGATTTTTTTTCGTGCTTAATTTCATCTTGATGACTAACAAATGAATGCAAGAGAGTCTTAAATTATAGCTACTGTCCTTTGAACTTGGCTAATAGTGGGCTCTGCAATGAGCAAAGAAATTACACGTGGATGGTCAGAGGAAAAGCAGCAGCTCAAATTGAGGGCGCTGCACTGAGGGTGTGCTACATTGCTATGACATTCACACGCTGGAAGCTAACCATTAAAAGTCATCTTAATCATTTACCTGTGGTGGGCCTCTCAAAGCTGAATGTTCATTCACTGCCTGGTAATAGTTGACAAAGTCCTGGATACTGGAACAAAGCATTCAGTCCTATTTAGTCATATTCTGGAAAGCTATTTATGTCTATTTTTCTTTTTTTTTTTTTGTTATTATTAACAACACTGCCCCATTAAGAAGCATGATAATCATTTACAAACTAAAGAAGTGGTAAATATGTCTGGGTGCAAAATTTATTAGTGAGAGGCTATTGCCTGATGTGACAGAGATTGGTGTAATTCCTAATTTTTCACACAAAGCCTTGCTTCCAGTAGGGAATTGTTGAAAATGTTGATAAATCTTTGCTATGATATATTTAAAGGGTGCTGGTGAACACTGCAAGACATAAATCAGAGAAGGTGGCATTTTTAACTAGTAAATAAAAAGTAAATGAAAATATCATCACATAGATTTAGAGGGTGTTTGACAACAAGGACCTATGAGTGATTTTTTTTTTACTGGTACAAGCTCTAAATGGGAAACAACAAATACTGGAAGTCCATATTGTGATCCTGCATTTCTAAGGCAACACCCTGTCACCAAAACTTGAATTACGACTACCTCCAACTGAGAAAAATGACAGAATCTGGCCCACATTGTGAATCAACATCCACTCTGCTCAATTGTAAAAGAATCTGGAGGACAAAGCACAAAGTGGTTTGGAGGGATGGGATCAGAGGGACCCATTCAGAGAGTTTAGAGTCTGCCCTGAGCAAAGGAGAAATCTTACACTTATGTGAACAAAGGAAAAAAAAAGAAAATGACATCAAAGCCAAGGATGTGCTGGCTGGAAAGTGCCAAGCTCAAGCTGTAAACAGAAATAATAAGCCGCAATTTGCCACTATCAGCGAGTAGTGCCCATATTATTTTTGGATGTGCAGGGTGAGAATTATCTAATCTAGAATTTCCCTTCCCACCAGTAAAATGCAGATTTGACTCCACATGCATAACCCTCAGAATGCGCAGTGTGGTTTTTGCATGTGTTGCAAATCGGGATATAACAGCATAAGGTCAAGGTGCCCAAAGGTGACCATCTCGAACCTCCCTTTCTTTTCTGTTATCGATGTTAAAATGCTGGAGCAACACTGGAGCCCCTCTCTGACACAGCTCCTCCCAGACACAGCTCCTCCCAGGGCACAGGACTGTTGGGAGAGGAAGACACAGGACAACGTCCTCCTACCATCACTCAGCCTGCACACACGGCCACGGCAGGTGTGGTCACAGTCAGTGTGCAGTCAAAACCTATCAAGCAAGACAGTCATTTTTATTCTTTAAAGAGATGCAGGGCAGCTTTCTCTGGCTTGGGCCATGCACAATTGAATTCCAAATATCTTAAAGTTCACCGAGTTCTGCTGGAGCATATCCAACCTCTGGAAGTCATTTCATGAACACCTTTGCCATGTGGGCTATTTAAGACATTTAGAAACTAATTTGAAATATTCAGCTTTTCTATCTTAAAGTTTGTTCTCAGGTCTGGTGCTTCCTTTGTTAAGGAAGACGTTCCTCACCAGCAGGAACATCAGAAAGCATTTTCTGGAAGAAGAGTTACCTAGAACAGCTTAGCCTTTTGGTTCAATAGTCCCATAAGCCTTAGACTAAGCCTAAGTTTTCTGCCAGGAAACTCCTTAACTGAGACATATGGGTATCCTGATATATGTATTACATTCCAGAGCCTCCAGTGAAAAGTAAAATTTGCCCTTGCCTGTGGAAGAAGGTGGATTCCACGCAAATTCCATGTTACTGCAGTTTTGAAAGGGTCAAATACCCGCTTTTTCTACTGCCATGCATTGAATTAATCAGCTTTTGTGATTTGAAATCAAATTCTTCACATGGAGTGGTGAAGTGCGGAGTCCCCTGGATGGGAAAAACTAATAAATCCCACATTTTTAGTAAGTCAGCCCAGATTTCTGCTGCACAGTCCTTTAATAGCACCGTGGAAGGGTATAAGGCCATTAAGTCAGTGAAGCTGTATCTTCAGTTCTATTTTCTTCATTTGGTTTAAATGGTGTTGCCAACATTTCTCCTTTTTAAAATAAACACAGATAGGCTTTTTTTATTAGCACTGAGCTTCTAGCTGGGGGAAAGGATGGGGGAAAGTTAAATTGAGTTTGCTTCATTAGTATGTTGTTTGCATAATTACTGAGATTATGCAGCTGTTACTATCTGCAGGTGTTAAGTGCTGGGCAAGACTTTTCTGTCACTACTATGAAAATTTTAAAAAGCAAATTTTTAGCAGCAACACTGTGCACTTTTAAGTATTTTAGGTAAGCTTCCATTTCTGACTATTTTTGGTCTACTTATGGGTTCACATGCTTGTAAAACTGAGTATCGCACAACCAAAATACTTCTTGTGCTGTGACGCAGGGGTCACAGCAGGAGAGCAAGGGACATTAATTCCCTCAATCTGCCCCTGAACAATGCATGACCTTTCTCTGCCTCTCCACGCCCTTTGTAAAAAATACTTTTAAACTATCACCTCAAGAGACTGTGACCTGGTTTGACTTCTTTGCATCTACAAGGCACGGCATAGTCCAGGGGAAGAAGGCTCAGCAGGGGCCATCTATTCACGTGAACGTTATGGGTTTGCTATTAGCCTGTGCGCTGAAGGAAACAAGCCTAACGTGATCAGACGGTCTGCCTGTATGTCTATTTTTTCTTAGCAACTTCTGAACACGCTGGGCAATTTCCACTGGACTGGGGCGGTAGTAGTCTCAGCTGTACTTCGTAGATATTCCATCAAGACAGGTGGTAAAGAAAAGGAGAGAAATCCTATTAACGATCCCACAGAGGAATGGCAGGAAGAGTTCAGCCATTTTTTTTGTTTCATTTGGTATTTTTGCCTTGATTTTCTCAGTCTCCTTCACAGCTATAGCTTTAAAAAACATCGTGCACATTCTCGCAGAAAGTTGCTTCGTGAACCCTGTCGTTCACTTTTCCAAGCCTCTCAAAGGTCATTTCTCCCCCCATTAATTCATTTTAGCTCTGCTTAGAGCCACCTATTAAAAGATGCTGTCTTGCTTCCCTGCAAGGCCAACCCCTCCACCTGGTGTTCGTAAGCCTCCCCTGTAATTCCAGGTCGGATGCTGATGACTGCTGCCATCTGAAGTACACCATTGCTCCTGCCTTCTGCTCTTTGATGAACACCCCTGAGCCAGAGTCCTTGCCTCTCCCAGGATTGTCCTCCCTAAGGCTGTCCAGAAAACAAACTCTTCTCAATCAAACTGTAAAGAAATGAAAAGGTTTTATGGGTATTTCCATGGAAATGTTCAACTTACAGACAAAACATGAGATTTTCTCTGAAAGTTTGGCTGGGAGTATTTCTGTGTTTCACAACAGCGCTGATCCAGGAGCCTCTTGTTTCTGCTTCTCCTGTGGTCTGAGCAGCCAGCTAAGATGATCCATCCCACAAAACAACCCAGTGCCCTACATGAAGAAGTCCTCGCGCCCTGGCTGTGTGGTCATTTTCTAGAACCTGCCTTTTGACAATAAATATCTGCATTTTGCTGTGAGGAGGTGGCATTTTTCATGAAACAGCATAATTTAGCAAAGCACAGCTTTCCATCAATAACAGCTTAGATAAATTATTTTTTGCACCAATTTCATAGTTCCAAAACCTTTCCCTTGGGTCATTTTGAGGGAAAGGCATGAGGATGCACGGCAGCCCTGGGTGTGCGCTGACAAGACTGCTTCCAGCCTCACCTACTAAGAGCCTGCAGCACTTCAGAAGAGTTCAACCCACCACCACTTGCTTAAATTGAGTAGGTATCCAGGGTTTTTTTTAAGATGCAGCAGTGGCATCATTTCACTGTATGTTGATTACATTGGGGGTGAGATTCCTCCATCCAGGTGCCTAAATGTGAGTTAGAGTGGGATTAGTGCCACTGCCAGCCAGGGCCACTTGAGATGCCTTCAGCTGCCACTTCAGCAGGACCCAGGTTTCCCACTGGTCCCGTGCCATATCTGCCAGTGAAGGTATCTCAGATACTTCTACTGAGGGGCCTAAATGAAGCTCTTGAACTCCACTGAGTAAAACAGGGCTTGGACACCTGGTTCACAGCCGGCTGTCCACATGTACCCATCTAACTAAAAATTGCTAAACTTTGGAACTGAAGTTCATACTATGCCTTTAGTCCGATGCTATTTAGACCCAATCTGATGACATTGCTAATCCCCATGTTTGCAATGCTCTATTTTGGGTGACACTGGGCCCGCAGCGCCCGATAGTAAATCACAGTCTGGCCTCTTTGGGGACCCAAACTCCTCCTGGTGCTGCTGGAGGAGCACACACTGCACCAGCGTGATGTGCAGACGCTGAGCTCCCCCTCTCCTCTTACTCCAGGTTTGCACCGCACCTAATTTACATCCCCGACACTGATAAATTCCTCTCCCAACAAGGTGCTCTCCAGGGGCTGATCTATTCGCTGCGGCGTGTTTTAGTCACAGCAAAACCCAAAGAACAGAATATGTCTTCTCTAACTCTGCCAGATGAGCATTTTGCATTTGTTGAGGGGCAATTTATAATGGCTCTCTGCTGAGCTGAGAGCCGGCAAGTGTGGCAATCTGATTTCAGGCAGGGAAAGACTCAGGCGATGAAGGAGTGCCTTATCACTCCAGAGCCTTAGGAAAATACCCAGCCACTTTCTGAGAAGAAGACCTTTGAAGTGCCTGAGCCGGGTTCCTGACAGGTACCTTTACTTGGGCTCTTCACTCCCACACATGGCTGGCATTGGTGGTGGTCCCACTATGCAGAGAGGCACATGTGGGAGGGGGGTCAACCTGGATCCTGAGCCCACGTGGGGCATTGCCCTGCTCCTCCTGCCACCACCTTGCAGGGACCCAGCCCCTGCCCACCTCCCGCCCCACTTTGGCTCCTTCCCCTTTGACAGTATCTCACAGGCATCTCCTCCCTGACCCCAAAATGGTTTGCCTTGAATATTTTCTCTAACAAACTCTTCCCGCTCCTGCCAAAGTTAATGGAAACACCATATGAGTTAGAGGGAAAGTCAGAGCCTGTTGCAGGAACGCAGCCCTGCGGGTGAACACAGGTTCTACAGGGTTTGGGTACCCAACAATGCTTTTACTTAAACCAATTGTTTTCATATTGAGGCTTCATGAACAACAGAAAAAAAGAGCAATGGGTTCAGCCCACCCATGGTACGTTTTGCACATCTCATCTTCCACAGAGTCTCCTTCATTGTTGTTTCATAATGTCGGAAATCAAGTTTACTGTTAGGACATGCCAAGTAGATGAAGCACGATTTGGAGGGGAGACTGAAGTGGCTCCATAAGGAAAGCTCTCGGGCTAAGAGGAAATCACCGGTGAGGTTCCTCAAGGAAATCTGGTTTGGGGCAATCTTGGGGAGTATCTTAGCAATGGCCTTCAGGCTGAATACAGACGCTTGCTTTTGGACATCAGCAACAGCTCAAACTTTGCCATCATGAGCTCCTTAGAGGAATAAAAAAAAGTCTAGTAAAACTTATGTACAAGGTGCCAGTGAGCCTCATCCAGGACAGCACCCCACTTCTGCTCACCCCCTTCACAAGGAGGAACATGAAATGCCCAGATCCCGTGCATGGCTCCCAGAGGGAGCAGTGATGGGGAGCCTGTACGACCAGTGGAGACCCAGAGAGCCCGGGTTGTTTATCCTGCAGAGGAGAGGCAGAGGGGGATGCAATTGCTTTCCTAGAAACGCCTGCCAGAGGGCAGAGGATCTTCTCACCCCAAAAGACAATGCTGGCACAAGGCTAAATGCCTATGAATAATTCAGTCTGGAAACTCAATCGAAACGAGAGGGGGGATTCAGCATCAGTTTTCCCATAGGACAACAGGGGAAACAGTCTGTAAACTTCTTCTTGTCCGGAGCCTGCTGTAGTTATGAAAGCACAAGCACATCAGTGGGTTGAGCAGAAGAGCAAGGTTAGGCTGGCAGGAAAAGCCAGGATTTTAGAATGGAAAAAAATGAAGACATTTTCAGGTGAAGAAACCCTTCTTCAAGGGATTTTGTAATGTTATGGGTGCTTTGGGGGCTTGGGGGGGGGGGGCCTGAGATAAGCAGGGTAGCACACAGCTTTGCCCTTTCCTGGTCTGCGCCGCTTGCCCCTACCAGTGTCACTGGTATCTCAGCAATAAGATGATTACTTTTCTCTTCATGCACGCCTTCTCTCGTGTTTTAAAATGCAAACTCACCAAGGGTGAAATTTGCAACTATACAGTTGTGGACATTTCTGATGTCCCATGTTGAACACAATTATCCCGTTTACATCCCCGTCATTAGGCCAGCAAGATCGCCGGCTACCCATCATCTTCCGTGTGCAGTGCAGCATTTCTGCTCGCCTGTCGCTCTGGTGTCTGAGCTTCTTTATCGTAGTATCTGCATATCTCTGCAGTGATACTTCGGTTGCGTGCCAGGCACAGCTCTGCCATACCGCATGGAAAACAAAGCCCTCCTATAGCTTTTCTCCAGACTGAAGACTACCCCTGAAAATCTCTAAAAGGGAATAAGGATGTAACTTGCTTCTAGTAGAAATTGCCGAGTTTCATATTGCTCATGGCTGATTTATGTACTGAGGGAAAAAAATGTTCAGCTCCTCCGATATTTAATATGAATTTTGTATCTATATATCATAAGGATCTATATATTGAATAAATAAAGTGTGGGCAGGGCTAGTCATGATTTAATCCCACAAAATTATGTCATGATTAATTCACTAAATTATTACTCATGATTAAATCCTACTAAATCCTGCAGTGCAGGAACATTAGTGAGACCAGCTAAAGATTTCCTCCTCCACCCTCGGAGGTGCCCATCCACTCCCGTCGCCCACCCTAAAGCTGCGTGCCAGGTACGGCGGTGTGGGGCCGGGGGGCTGCTGCAGGCACAGCTCTCGCAGTAACGCTCTCCTCCAGGTTTCCAGCAAATTTCCGTCCCCTGCCACCTTTATAAAAATAAACCGCTCTCACTCTTATTCCCAAGTGGAAATGTTCTTCTCAGGCGGCGTATTTCATTTTTAAGTAATAGCCTGCGGTGGCTTTTTCCAAGGGCCCTTTACTACTGCCTGGGAGTGGTTTTATTTGGTGGGTGAACAGTGACATCTGCTGGGAAAGTCCCTGGGAGGAGGACTGGGCCCAGCACCCCTGCACCCCTGCACCCCTGCATCCCTTCACCCCTGCACCCCTGCTTCCTTCCCTGCCCTCCTCTCCCTGCAAGGGGGGGCAGACAGAGCTCTCCCACCGCCCGCAGGGCTCGTGAGCTGCACGCCATTCATTCCGGATAGGCACAATTAAGCCTATACAATAATTACCTGTCTGACTGTATCAATGAGCAGTTGATAAAATTCACTAGGTTTGGGGTTTTGGTGGTTTTTTTAATTATTGCTTTTTCAAGTGCTAAAGGATGCGGGGGGTGGGGTTGGCAGGGGATGGTGGCACGCAGTGGCTGAGCGATCGGAGCTTCTCTCCATGTGTCTCACTGAGCATTTCAGTCCTTCATCTCTCTCCCACCCGGCACTCCTCTTTTCCCCACTGCCTCCCCCTTTTATTATATTATATTTACAATTGGGCTTATTTGAAAGTGAAATGCCCCAGCAGAATTGTGGGCAGTAACTGGCGGCGAGGTCTGCATTACTTCAAGGCACCGGGGTGCCCCTTCAGCTGGAGCGCAGCGTGTGCCTGATGTCCCAAATAAATAGCACGACACTACACACTTTAAAATTTCCTTTCCCCACAAAAGAAGAGATTTATGATAGGAAAAATGAAATCTGCTACTTTGAGCTAAGCACTGGGCCTGCTATGAGGCGAGCTGTGCACTTTCTTGGCTTCTTTGAGGCATTAGCAGCACACCTCTCCAAAATATTATGATGAAGTTAAAATACTTAAATGCAGGATCCAGACACCATATAGGACCTTCATTATGGTCAGCCACCCTCTGACTGTGTGGTGGTGGTTAGGTGATTTTGCAAGAGCTCTTGTCTCCCATTTTCCCCTTTTATTTCTGAAGTGCCCGAGGAGAGAGGCCGGTGGGTGTGAGCCCACCACCAGGCACCAGAGATACGTCTTGTATGTATCATTTAACTCTTCTGACCCAGCTTTCCCCGTGTTACTGATAACACAAGAGTTATTATAATTCAAGACTACCAGCTCATGCTGATCATTAAGTAACTTTAAAAGAGAAAATCTCTTATGGCTTGAGCCTAAGCACATCCTGCTGCAGGGAAACTGGGCTGCTCACCAAACTGGGCTGCTCCTTCTGGCACAGAAATATGGTGGTGCGAGAAGAGCTCACCTTCAGCAGGAGGAAGAGGAAAATGCAGTGCACCTGAACTTGCTTCGCTGCAGGACCACGTGTGGTCCCAGCGGCTAAACCTGAATTTGCCCTCAGCTCAAACTGTCTTGCTCCCACTGCAGAGCCCCCATCACCCATCCCTTCATCTCCAGAGGTCCCCACCCCTCTGTCCTCGCACCCCAAGGCTCAGCTCCCCCCTGTCACAACCCCAGCAGGGATTTCCAATCCAGAGCACCCACGCCTCTGCCTCGCCTCCCTGAGAGCCCTGCTAACATCACCCCGTTAAAATATTTCCAGGAATCATGTTTCTTTCCCTCTTCTGCGTATGCCTGCTGCCCAAAGAAACAAGGTCCAAAATAAATACGCTGTTCAAAGAGAAGAGAAGGCCTTAGCAAGTGCATAAGTCAGCAAGTAATTTATATACTTCCCTCTGCAAAATCAAATAATACCTTACAAAACTCAGGGCGTGAAGCTGGAGCCATTCGCCAGGCCATAAATCGCAGGAGCAGAAGAGGGACCGATGGCAGATTGCGTGTGTGTGCCACATGGGCGACTGACACCCTGCGGCCCCCTCCCACACCTGAGCACGCTCGCACTCGGCACCCCCGGCCAAAGATGGATGGCATCCCCTGGCCCCCGGGGGCTGGAGCGAGTGGCAGATGCTCCCTGATGCTGAGGAAGAAGCATGGGGTCATCCTCCATGGGTTCCCCAGCAGAGGACACGGGCAGCGTGCCACTGCCAGCCCCGGAGGAATACAGCCTTTCCCAGCACGAGCACACTTCGCCCAGATGTGTATATAGGTAATGCATCCAGAACGATGCTCTGTCCCTGTGCTGCTGTCCACCTCCTTCCCATGCTGGTTGGGTTCATTGCACAGGGTGTTGCTCATGAGACTCTGGTCTTGAGGAGGATACAGGCAAAGCACGGATTTTGAATAAGAGTTTCCTGGGGAAGGTAGCTCTGAGTGACTCTGCCCACTGTAGCCCCTGAGCCTTGTGACTTGAAGATATGATCACATAAGACAACCTACTTTCTTGCTCTGTTTACCAAAACCCAAGCTAAACACAGACCCAGCAATGTCTCAAGAAAGCTGAGAAACATCCTCAGAGAAGCTACTGAGAAAGGTCCACAACAAGGCAAACACCACAAGGCGGGGTGAAATGTTCAAACCTGGGAAGAAGCAGATGGGAAGCAAGTGAGGGGTCTTGGGCGAGGCAGAGAGATGAAGGGGAGAGGAAGACAGTGGAGCCACTGGGGAACAGAGAGCCTGTGAAGGAAAGAAATACTGAAATAGAGGTCAGTCTAAAAACTCATTGTTAATTTTCTTAACTTGGCAGGGGGCTTTTTACCTGCAATTACACATAGAAACATAGAATGGTTTAGGTTGGAAGGGACCTTAAAGATCATCGAGTTCCAACACCCCTGCCATGGGCAGGGACACCTCCCACTAGACCAGGTTGCTCAAAGCCCCATCCAACCTGGCCTTGAACACCTCCAGGGATGGGGCATCCACAACTTCTCTAGACAACCTGTTCCAGTATCTCACCACCCTCATAGTGAAAAATTTCTTCCTAATGTCTAATCTAAATCTATCTTCTTCCAGTTTGAAGCCATTCCCCCTCATCCTATCACTACATGTCCTAGTAAAAAGTCCTTCCCCAGCTCTCCTGTAGGCCCCTTTAGGTACTGGAAGGCCGCAATAAGGTCTCCCCAGAGCCTTCTCTTCTCCAGGCTGAACAACCCCAACCCTCTCAGCCTGTCAACTATAACACACGAAACTATAATTTTTGGCTGGAAAAAAAAAATAAACCCATCTGGCTTTCTGTTTGTGATCTGGAGAAAGAAAGCAAAGATTTCCAAAGAAATCAAAGTAAAACCTTGCAAAAGATTCTTTGGAAAAAAAACCCTTCTTTTTCATATTACTCCTCTGTGACTCTTCCCACATAGCTGAGCACATTCATATGAATCACCAGTTTACACAGAAGAGTAAACACCCAGCTCACAGCACTGAGAGGGAAAGCTGGGACAGCCAGAGCCACAGCCTGGCTTATTTTAGACCACAGAGCTGGAGCTGCCACAGGGGGTGTCAGGAAGCCCTTTCCCACTCCCGCACCCATGCAGGGGAAGATCTGATGGGAACTCACAAGGAAAAGACAACTAAACAAAGCAGTTAGGAAAGCACCTGTAAATGCATGGTTTTGCACAGGCAGGACTAACTTCTCTTGCTGCGAAGCAATCACCAGGCATATGCGAGGCAAAACCTGCAGTTTAAAGGACGCAAAGTGATTGCTCAACAGCCCTGCACCGAGAAGGAGGCTGAGTAACTGAGCCCCAAAGAACCGCGTGTGGATGCATGTGTTTGGGTCTGCATTCAGATTTAGCATACTGGCAACAGCGCTACTGCCAAGCAGTCAAAATCTTGAAGTTAGCACAAAAAAAAAAAGAGGTTCAAAAAACAGCCTGGGGAGTCTTTCTGCTCTTTGTGCCATTACCATATATACTTTCTTTGCGTTTTCAAGCTTTTCCCACCAGCTAGACAGGGTGGACTCCCTTTCTTATACAGAAATGAGATATTCTGGTGTTTCTTTTGATTCTAGCAGGTTTATAAAGACTGAGTGCTGTAAGCTGGTGGCTATAGAGCAAGAACCTTCTTAAAGCAGGAGTAACTTCACCAAATGACCAAAGAGAAGCAATAAACAGCCTCCTCTGATCTCAGACAAGAAGAAAACCCAAAGCAACATCATGAGGAAAGTGAAGCAGAAGGGTAAAATGCTGCATTTTTGAAACATGGTGTGAAATAAGGACTAAATGTTTCTCCACTCCTCTGTCATAATTAGCAGCTCCTGAAGAGAAACCCCTGGCCATCTTCTCCAGGCTACGTTGTGAAAGGAGCAATCTCTAGGAATTTACGTGAGGCAGCTGTGCTATCTGCAGACTCCCAATTACATCTAACTTTTGATACAGCTTGGTCATGTTCTATTTCATGTTCTGCTTCAACATGTTTGAAGTCCAGAAACCAGGAACAGAAGTATATATGCTGGGATTGTCACAGGCTCACTCTCTATACTAAATTTCAGAGCTACTCTACTGCTGGTAAGCACTCAGGAGCCTGCCTGGTTGAAGTGAAAGCTCAAAGCTTTTTTTAAATTCATGAGCACTGGCTGTACTCACACCGAGTCTCCTTATCCATAGTTCACTATACTAAGAATACCTTGTCCCTTGAGTATTGTCCCTAATGGTAGCTTGACATGAGTCCTGCCCGTGACACCTTCATTGCTCCCAAGGGGTTGCATTCTCCCAGATCACCATGATAAATAATGCAAAACAAGCCTTGAAAGTACCGAAAGAAAAGCTTCCCAGCACGCCCAGCTAGCAGAGACGCAGCTCAGGCACGGTGCTTCTGCGATCTTCACAGCTACGAGCACCTCAGCGTTGTCTCTCAGTGTACTACACTCAGCACTACGGCCTTCTGAAATACAGGGATTTCATCCTTCCCGCGAGGAGAGGTTAGATAATGAGCTGCAGTCTTACAGTGACTGACTCCCACTGCAACAACTGCTCTTAGAAATGTTAGCTCTGTCTGAGCGGACTGGATAAAGGGAAAGGAGGTGGGCGATGGCAAGGCACGGAATCAAGCCCGGCTCTTGCACTAACAAGTTCATTTTCTCCCTCTCCTCTCTTCTGCAGCCTCCCTTTATAAGGGGATGGCCTGGCTGGGACGGCTTTCTTCTCTTCTTCAAAGTGAAGTTCTTCTGTTGTTGACATCCAAGCTGCTTTTTTCCCCCTTAAACTATGGGGCCAACGCACACAGAATGTACCAGAGGAGCAGCAAACACTCTCCACTTTCTTCTTCACCTAACTTCAAGAAGATACATCGGGCACAAAGAGCTGTTTTGGTACCAGTATCTACGGCCTTATAACGGGAAGGGAAGGGAAGGGAAGGGAAGGGAAGGGAAGGGAAGGGAAAGGAAGGGAAGGGGAAGACCTCATTCAGGGTCATTCTGTTTGAGTTTGACAGGTATGGGAAAGTCTCATTGATCTCGCTGCCACTATCAAACATTCACTTTATGTCTCCAAACTTTCTCAAGTAAACAGGCAGCGAAGACGCTTTCTTAAAATGAAATAACAGATACTCAGGCATTTGCTTTGATTCCAGCAACTTCTAAGAAGACCAAACATTTTTTTAAAAAACAACCAAGAGTAGGCAGGCTCCTGTTTTCCTTAGGCCAGGAGGATGGCATGGTTTCACCAAAGGACCAGAAAGAAGCAGAAGCATCAAGCAGTCCCCTCTGATCATGTCTCTGTACCTTGTTTCTGCTGCCTCCAAGCAGTTCAACTGGTGGATTCAACTTCCAGCGCTCACAAGCAGATGGTACTTAGGTGGGGAGACATTCCTGTTATAACAGCCTCTATGCTTTTCAACAGCTTTCATAATACGTGATACAGTGACACGGAGCTGCATGGGGAAAAAGACTACCAAGCTAAAGGCAAAAACATATGTATAAGTGTAAGTTCTGGCTCTCTGTAAGTAATGAAACAGAATGGGGGTGTTATCCTTCCTCTTCCTCCTCTCCCACTCAAGTGTCCAAGCACAGCCATATATGATATGTCTGGATGTTCTCATGGCTTTCCAACTCTGGAGGTATCTGCAGAATCATACATAGGTATGATTCATATGTGTCCTTAACGCAGTTGGGACAAGGAGTGAGAAACAACTGGCGGATATTCTTGAAAAACAAGAATATCTTTTAAAAGTGTTTTCACACGCAAGTAATGAAATATAAACTCACAATAACTAGAAATATGTATGATATGAACTTGCCTCTTATTATTCACTTCTACAATGAAACAGAAAAAAATCAAAATTCAGGAAGATTATGTTTCAAGTTCACTATCAATGTAATAGAGATGAAAAATTCAGTCTATTAATTATATCATGCTTCTGGTGGATGAAGCAACTACTTCATCTTAAGTGAAGCAGTTCCTGTGTCTCTGACTACAGCTATTTCCCGGATAAGTGCTTTTCAAAACTGTTAACCATTCACTGACAGCAGAAAGATGGTTTGTATTTCAATAAAAATCTCTCATCAGCAAAACAATGAGAAGGAACTGAATTATATTTGCTCAGTGCAAAGCCATAAAATAAATGCAGAACAAAACATTTTATAAAAATGGAACAACCTGGAAAAAATCAGGGTAAGTTTTCCTCCAGGAAATCCCATGAAGTTCAAAGTGAGTGTAAGATGGCATACTTGAGTAACACTATCAGTCCAAGACTGGAAAGAGAGTCCTATAGATCTTACCTTCTGTGATGGGAAAAAAGGACAACTTTGAGGAGTATATAACAAAAATATGTAACTTCTCTTTCCCTTTTTCACCCTGGAGTCCAGTAACAGGAGTTAGCTTGATAAATTTATTCCTATTTGGATATATAACTCATTGCAAGCTCCGTGACTTGTTATCAGTTCTGCAACAACTAGTGCAACTAGTATGTCTCTTTTAATGACTGGATGGATGGGTTTACTGTGTCTTTCAAGAAATATTACTTTTATGAATCATAAAAGAAGATATGGTCTCTTTAAAAATCTAAAAATCCCTCTTTCAAAAATATACTAACATTTCAATACTTAGAGCTTGGTCTTTCCTTGAAGACGTATTTTTAATACCAGGCTCCATGTCAAGCAACTAATGACACAAGGTTTAGCTATCCCTGCCTGGTTAAAATACTAAAACTTCTTAGATAACATATTCAACATGCTTTTAAAAACCTATTTTTATCCTTACTTAGACAACCCTGAAGAAAGAGCATATCACTAAAGCAACAAATAGTACTAGGAGATTCAGCAACGCTATCATTCATAATTTGTTCTGGAGTCACACTTCCATGAGCTCCAGTTCTTCAAATGTGGGAATGAGGCTAACCATGAAATAGTTCATGGTTTTAGCTTCAATAAAACTATGAGGCTGAGGAGCGTGACTAATGAACATACAAATTGCTAGCTCCTTCCACGCTAAGATGATACACCAGTACAGGTATAAAACAGAGAATATATAGGGGATCACAACAGCAAGGAAACAGCAACTATTCTACTTATGCTTTGTTATTCTAAATTATAATAATATCAGAGTGACAGCAATATCTCAGGAAGCAGTGCAGCCTTTTTAGGCCTGAATTCCTTTCTCCACTTTAAGATCTAGTCATTCAGCATGGCACCAACTGGTAAGTGCTGGTGGGTACAACACAAGAACTGTCTTTGCCATCAATTGAAAGAAGATGAACAAGAATATTGCACTTAAGATCCACAAAGCTGTTAGTGGAAAGGGTTACCCCCTCTCTTAACTTCCTGTAGCAGTGGATCACTTACTCAAGCTTAAGAATAATTATTTCAGATTCAGTTTTGCAAGCTCCTAGAATAGTTCTTATTCAAGATGCACGTAACATGTTCTGAAAATTGCTTGGTTTTAATTAAAAAGAGAAATTCCACCAGGACTGTAAAACTAGTCATCCTGAAAAAAACATAACCCTGAAGCTTTGGTTTCATTGAACCATTTGGTTTCATTGTTACATTCCCTAACTTTGTTTCCTCATCCCTTAAAGTAAAAGAAATAATTTCTTAAAATTGTCAAATTATATGAAAACATTTATATTCTTTTAGGAAAAAGGAATTTTCACATATTTCTGGCATGCTCAATTGAGCCAGTTGGAATGACAAAATGGTTGCATTCAAGCTGGAAGGACCCACTGTGAGCTCTCACAAATGCTGCTGGGTGCAGCTGTGCCATTTGGGACATCCCACAAGAGGAGACAATACTCAGATACACAAGGCCCATCATTCTCAGGAAGGAAACTGAAAAGTACCTGCTTGCTGATCGCCCTGTTTACTGATATTCACAGCCCCATGACTCCTGAGGAGCCACTGAAAGGCAGGTCAGGGCAGTTGTCAGTCTTCGAGGAAGTCTCCAGCACACTTGGGAGGAATTCTGGGGACAGACGGCACTGTGCTGCATCCCTGAGCAGCAGCCCTGAAGGCCCTGACGACATAAGAAGTTGCAAGGCTGGTGCTTCATGACTGCTAGATTAAACCCTGAGGGTACCTCTTCTCTCAAACAACTCAGTTCTCCAGTTCAGCCCTGGCCTCTGATGATCTTCCACACTGGATAAATGTTTGTTCGCTCCCAGCTTCAGGCAACAGCAGGCTCCAGAAGCCAGGCAGTTTGGAAGTGGTGGCACCAGCTTTGCGTCTGTCCACCTACTGCCACCCTCCAGCATGACCCCATCCCGTTCTTGACCTTCATGCACTCCTGCAGGCTTTGATGCCATAGCTCTGGGCTTGAAGCTTGCATCCTCAATTTCCTGCCATTAAAGCATTGCTTCGGTAGGTTAGAGCAGAGCTTTCGGGCTGTTTTGAAGGTTGGAAGCTCAAAAAGTCACACATCATCATCGTCAAAATAGCAATAACAGTAAGAGCAGCAACAACCACAACGGTCGCAGGGCCAGAGGGCAGCACATGATGCCCAGCTGTGCCAGGGGGCTGCCTCCAGCCTGCCCTAGAGGCAGCCAGCCCCAAGCCATCTGAACAGAACTGCTTTGCACAGCCTGGTCTGCCACGGGGGCAGCCTGCCCTCGATCACTTTGTGGCCACCTACTAGTTTGTCTGCACTAGTAAAATTGGACAGGCCAGGGGCTGGGGTCTGACAATGAGGCCAAATGGCAGTACCCAGCTCTCCCCAGTGTGGCAAACCCCTCTCCTCCCAAAAATAGGATGGCTGTATCCAGACCGCCTGGCAGGAATTGTCCTTGGCATATGCCGCTCTCCTCACAGCACCCAGTGTCTGCAGCTGGTAGTCGGTAATGGCCAAAACCATGCCAGCAGCTGGGCTAACCCAGCCAAGCAGTGTGGGAAATCACAGGGCAGTGCAGGAAACCACAGGGCAGTGCTCAAACCTATGGTTCAACCCTTACGAGCATGGACGTAGCTCAGATGCCCAGCTAACAGGCACCTCCTGCAGTGCCCCCTTGCCCGATCTGTGCCAGGGACCCTCGGACCCGTTGTCTCATGTTATAGGAGTATAAAACTCAAAAGCTGCCAGAAAGGCAGGGCTGCCTCAGGACCACTGACCAGAAGCCTGAGCTTGTGAGCTGGTGGGAAACCAGGCAGACCTCCACTGGAGGTAGGCTTTCCAACAGCTTAATGGCCTAAGAATCGCAGGCACTTGGCATGGCTAAAATAGACATCCAAAGTAGCCAGGCATTGCCTATACCTCTCCATAGAGGTGTATGTTGCACTGAAGGGAGTGATCCAGAGGGGAATGTAATAGGAAAGGAAATAACCTGACGGCTTTGTAGGAAGAAAAATAGATTGACCTTGAAGGTCCAGAGAGGTAAGGGAAGCAGTGAAGAAAGTTCTCCAGATATCTTGAATCAACAACCATAAATTGTTAGAACAAAGTGCTGCGGCACCACTCTTGATGTAAAATCTGGCAGCCTGTTGCCATATCAACACAGTGCTGGAGGCTCGGAGGGAACAGCTTGAGCCATGAGCACAGAAGAAAGGCATCAGCTTTTTTTTTTTTAAATTATTTTTCCAAGTGAACGTGCTGCTTGTGAAAAGTACCACGAATGACAGCTCCAGAAGCTGTAGGGCTTTACATCTCTTTTCCAGTACCTGGCATTAGCAACAGTGGGACATGTGTCACCCAACCCACCCCACACTGGTGAATGAACAGACTCCTGAACTGGAGCCCATATACTATGATAAGTCTTAAACCTAACAGCAGTGATGTTGAAGAAAACAGCAGTTGAATGTCAAAGAAAACAGCAGTTGAATGTCAAAGAAAAAGGTCTGAGGGCAAAGGCGATCCCTGTGGGTCTTTCAAGCTGCTCATGTGGAATAACATGTGGGGATAACAGATCTGAACCCAAATTTTCCGAGAGCTGTTACATTCATCCCAAGCCACTCAAAGGACAAACTGCTGTTACACAAATTACCCTAGAAAAATGTTATTCATGTTGTCCTGAAGGAATCTCCAAAGAGTCGAGGCAGGAATTAGGTCTCCATGCCTACACAGGTCTTAGTAATTTTTTTACTCAGCAGGATTTTCTGATGTCTTCAATATAAGCCAGTGATAACTGATTTTTTGCGATGGAGACTACAATCCCCGCTGTAATCATGTAGCTGGAATGAAAGTGAACTAAGAAAGTGTTTTTAAAGAAAAACAGAATAGCTTTTAACATAAGTAATCTGACAGCCATGAGGTAGGAGTGATCTTAGTCCATCTGCCCTACTACTATCAACCCCAGTGTTCAGGTATTTCCCATATCCTTCCTCCATGGGAAAGTTGTCATAAACTGGGATACTAGCAGCTGTTGTGTCCTACCAGAATATAAAAATATTCTCTTAGCATCAGTCTTTTCACCTCTACTAGTCAGTGCTGAGTAGCTGTCAAACCAGCTAGTATTGTTTATTTTTTTTCCCTTAGCCACAGCAGAGAGCCTCGCAGGCGGCCTGCCTCCAAGCTCTGCTATGGCTGGGATACCCCTGGCTGTGGATGCTGAATGGTAATCAACCCTGAGATGCGTCCATGAAATACTCTGGGTTCAAATAACCATTTTTTATCAGAAACATGCTTCACCGGAAAATGCCTGGCCAGCACATGGACTGTTGCCATCCATTGTCTAGTCACTCTAAGCTCCTCCATTAGTATTTCCATCTTAAAAGCCCAAATGTGCTTTGTTTTTCTTTTCCTACTCTTCAGTCTTATGTGTGACATCAGTCAACAATACTCAGAGAAACTATTTTTCAAATAATATAGCATATACTCATCCCATTATAATCCCATTACAACTGACACTGAACCATTGTTCCACAAACAGGTAAGCACAAGAAAGAGCAGGGACTCAAATAGTCCCAGAATCCCATGACTTTTAAAATTCCTAAATTATTGATCACATTACCCCATTACCAGAGGAGCAAAACTGGAATGTCCATGAAATGTCAGCTTGATCTGATACACTCTTTAACATCAGCTTAAGGTAGCACTTCAGCTAGAGAGTGAGAAAAGCTGTTATTTAAAGAGTGATTAAAGGTTTTGTCTGGTCTCAAGAATTAACTCCAGAAGTAACCACCAAAGCCTACCTCTTCTGTTGAAAGGACTCGATGATCTTAAAGGTCTTTTCCAACCTAAATGATCCTATGTTTTGACATCCAGACCCATCCAGCTCCTGGTTAAGGTGGAGCAGATCATTTGCAATTTCTGACATGGCCTCAGGGGGCAACTGTGTGCTGGGACAAGTTTTCTACTGGGGGAAAGCTGTTTTACAATGCAGAAAATAGAGCTGCTCCAACAAAAGGTGGTTATTTCATTATAGCACTTCAATAGAGCCACTTTAATAAACAAATTAAGTGCACCTAATTACATCATTTAGAATATCAACTACCTGTGCAGTGCAAAAATATTACTCTCAATTGCATAATTAAAATACAGCTAGCATACATGTATGTAGTTTGTCTGCTTTCCAGTGGATGGACCTGCTCCTTGAAAACTCAGATAAATATACACAGGAGATAGGACCACACTTGCCCAGGTCTTTCACAATGCAAAAATGCCAAACAAGCTGTTTTTTTCATCATCTGATATATGTACATAAATATATTGGCATCTCTCCAATGCTAAGTGAAGTCTTTAAGAGCTTTCTGTCAAATTTGGTGAGCTCCACGTTGAGTCACTTACCCACTCCTCTGTCAGTAAACACATGTCTAAACCAAGGATAGTAAGAAAGCATAGCTCACCTATATAAAGCAGAACATCTTTAAGTTGTGACAAAACATATCATTATCACAGAATCACAAAATGAGGGGTTGGAAGGGACCTTCAGAGTCCACCCCCCTGCCAAAGCAGGTTCACCTAGAGCAGGCTGGACAGGAACGCATCCAGGCAGGTTTTGAGTACCTCCAGAGAAGGAGAGTCTACAACCTCTCTGGGCAGCCTGTTCCAATGCTCTGCCACCCTCAAAGTAACAAAGTTTTTCTTTATGTTCACACACAATTTCCTGTGTTCCAGTTTATTCGTTACTGATGTTTCCATTACCAACATAGGGAGGCTGAAACACTCAGGTTCCTGAGTTACCAGTGCTTACCTAGAGTTATAGTTCCTAACCAGTGATGTGGGCTTCAGAGGTGAGGAACGAGCATATTACACCTGAACCATAGCCCAGTGCCCAAGCTACAGGACCCACCAGTCCAGTGCAGACTCCACAGTGACTTTTTGGGCCCAGGGACATGGCTAGGAAAACTGGGAGTCACTGCTCCAGTGGAGTGTATGGACCTATAGGTCCATGTGTCAGAAAACCTTAAGCCTAAGGTGTTTCAAGAAATTATTATCTGAAGTCAAGTTTTTGGCAGACAGATATTTTTTTTTCTCTTAAACAACTTAAACTCATCTCTTCTTTCTTTTGACACCATGGCAAGGGACAATGTGTGTCATGTTGCTTTGGATCTACACATGGCCAAAAGGCATGTTGAGTTTGGCCAACCACCTGCCACCTATGAGCATGGATAATAGTCCATTTCTCTCCAGTACTATTTTTTTATTTCCTTCCCTACCCAACCACCAAGCAACAGACTGATTGACAAACAGGCTTTTCACTGGGAAGTCGGATAAAAACCTCTTTGACCAAGCTCTGTGTAGTCTAAAACTATAAAGAGAGCTTGAGGTTGCCATGCTAAACTTTCAGGTTATCTGTCAGCTGGGGCCAGTCATAGCCCAAAGTTAGGGAAGAAGAACAGCAATTTCAGAAATTAACAAGCAATGAGTTGCCTCTGGCACCCAAAAGGAAATAGTAACTAGATACACACTGCCTGATCCTTATCCCCAAAAATATTTAAACCCCTCACTCTGGTCAGTATTCCCAGCCAAGATATTTCTGCTGGAGTTATGTATGTAACCCAGGTCAGCCTTTTCCCATGAAAGAACAGGGAGGAGAAACGACTTTTCTCAATCCTGTTTAGCAAATAGACAAGTGGCCTTTCCTCTAATCTATTTAGTTTTGAGTCTCTCTCTTATTGACATACCACTTAACACAAAGAATGAAATCTTTATTGGAATAAAGGTTCAAAATTGGTTTGCACAGACTCGTCATTCGTACTGCAAGCCAAAGGCAGAGGCAGACTCACCGCCCTTCGCTCATCTCCATCTCTCCCTTCCTCCCTCACCTGGGGAGGACTCAGGAAGACTTTATCCCGTGATCCCACGTTGGTTCTCACCAAAACAATCAGTAAGCACAAGGATTTTAAATGAAGCATGTGAAGCAGAACACAGACTTTGAAATAGAAGATGACCTAACTGCTCACAGGTGCAAGAGGGTACTTGAGTAAGTCCGTTCTTGCCCTTTCCTGACTCTTTTTTTTACATGAGAACTGATGTGACAAACGTGTTGTAGGAAGACCCAGAGGCTGGAGTGACTTCATTTGCAGGAACGTCTATTCTGAGAATCCCCTGGGGCTTGGATAGGAGTGGGAGCCTGATTAGCTCAGAAGGCTCCTCGTGCTTGTACCTAATCCCAAAGTAGCTCTAGGCAATGCCGGGATGTTACAGGCAGGTACTGACAAACCTGGACCCACTCCACCCGCCGGGGTGCTGGGACAGGAAGGTGGTGTGGATGGGAGCTGGCTCAGAGATGCTGGATCACTGCGTTAACCCAGAGTTGAAGCCCAGGTCTGCTCCGAAAACACTTGGTTTCGCTCTGTACTAACACAGGTTTACAGCTTCCAGAGCCCCCCTGGGGCGGGACACTTCACAGATTGACAAACTCGGGTCTCCAGCAGTTTGGGAATCTCTTTGCTATCTTCTGTCTCACGCTGTAGGTGCCTAGAAACTGAGAAGAGGTTTTGGGGCAATGCCGAAACTGTGAAGGTAGCTCCCTGAGAATTACCCGCTGAGTAAGAGCAGTGCAGTGCAAGCGGCATTTTTACAGGGGTATACAAAGGGAAGGGACATTTTAAGGCAAGTCCAAGAGGGCAGCTATTTTCATACTGTTACTGCTCAACTATGGGACTGCTGAGCATTTTCTATAACATTATCCGAGCAGAGGCCAGGCTCCACCAAGATTAATATAGCTTGTTTCTTGGCTTTTCTGAACCATGGCTTAATGAAAGAAATTGGAATAGATTGGGCAGAGCTGGCTAAGTGCCCAACGCAAGCCCGTCGTCACTGGGGGGAAGAGTAGCTTGCATCAGTATGAGAGACTAAAGGCTTTTGCTGCCAAGGGGTTTATTATATCACTCCTGATTTACAGGGGTCAGGCTTGGTGGGTGTCTGACTCTGCAGCTCCATCTCTTGGCAAACTTCAGGTAATGAACATACTGGAAGGGCTCTTCCCGCTGAGATGCGTGATAAATGCTTCTCAGTGCAGAATACTCCTCATTTCCTTAGCAATAACGGAGGGACATAACTCTCACCTAAAATAGAAGAGGGAACTCTCTCGTGTACTTCCTTCAGTGTTTGTTATGTTATCAACTGTTGCCCTGGAAACAGAGTCCCTAAGTCAGAAACTGGCAATTCAGAGAGAAGAAACTGGGGTTTTTTTCAAATGTTTTAAAAATACATAATTACATTTCTTAACCTGGTACTATTTTTCGGTCATGAGAATTGCTTAAGCAATTCCTGGATAAGCATTTTTATTAATTAAAAAAAAAAAAGTTTGGAATGTTCTTCTTTTCTGATCAGCCAGTTTGCCCCTGTGGTGGCTGATGTAATTGTGACATATACAGTTACACTGTTCTCCTTGTTTGTAGGTCAGTATCTCTAATGAAAAAGAAAGGCCCTCAAATTATCAATCAATTATTCTTATTTGCTGCACTGTGGCCTTCTGCAGCCTGTATGACTGATGAGCTGATCAACATCTGTGCTTCTGAGTGAGCCTTAGTGATTTATCCTAGTTGATGAAGTGGTTTTGCTATAAGCACAGACTAGTCAAGCCAAAGATTTTGCAACTCACTAATAAATCATGGTAATTCCTTGATCTGGCATGGATTTAAAGTATTTTAAAAATGGACAATACTAAAAAGTACAAGATAACTCAAGTTATCTTGTAACAAGTACAGATAAACGCAGGCTCTGAGAATGGAGAGGAATAAAATGCAGATACTAAACAGTCTTGAGCAGTCAAGTGACAAAAGATTTTTTGCTGAGAAAGTTTGTAAATTAATAAAGAAACAGAAGAGTGAAAATGGTGGAAGGCAAAAACATTTAAGTAAACCAGGAGAGGAGCTTAGATGAGATACCAGTAAAGCAAGATGCCATGCATCTTGCATGAATGCAGCGTTTTCAAACAGAAATCGGTGCCTTCTGAGAGGAAGAATATGAACTAAATCTTCTGGCTTCAAAATTTAACTGTCAAGAGTCAGAAAAACACTTGGGTGTCACTGTAGGCATTTTGTCAGAGATGTCTTGCAGTGATAAAAAAAAAAAGGGAATAGTTAGGAAGGAGAAAGAATAGAACAGAGAAGCGATACTGAAAATACTTTTTATCACCCCAACTTAGTGCATCATGATCAGTTCTGGACAGCTTGAGAAGGACAAAGCAGAAATGAAATGAGTTCAGAAATGACAATGAAAATAATTAGAGGCATGAAAAGCTTCTAGATGAATAGTAAAATCAAACCTGTTCACTTCAGAGAAGAGAAAAGATAAAGGTGTTCAAAATAATGAATGGCACCAAAGAAAGTGAGTCCTGTTCATCATTTCCCATCATACGCAAGCAGAAGGGCTTCTGCTGAAAATAAAAGGCAAAGGGTGAAAAGCAATCCTTTCCCACAGCATACGACTGCCTGGTACAATTCCTTCCCACTGGAGGCAACCGAGGACAGGAGTTTGGCGAATTAAAAGGGAATGGAAATGTGCATGGAAAAAAGAGAATACATTAAGTGCTAAAAATAAAGTTGTGATTAGATTTTAATGAAGCTTATCTTCCAGCATAGGCTGCAGGACATAAAGCGGTCTTTGAGGGTGGGCGAGAGCAAACTTTTTTCCCTCAGAGGAGATTCTTTTTAACAATCTTGCTCCAGCATTTCTCAGACCTTTCACTGCCAGACCTGGCACATCCCACTGTCCCAGAGAGGATGCTGGAGTAGATGCAGGAGTGACTGGTTATGGAGTAGCAGGTCCTGCTTTACTGCACCAGCAAAAGGGATAAAAGCTGGGAGAAGCTAAATGTGGCCACGGGGAGACAAAAACAGACAGAGTTTGCAAGAGCGCAAAAATTAAAACCAGCTCCACAGTTCAGCTCAGTTCTTAAGCAGCCAAACTTTCGTACAGTGGTGCTCCCCCTTGGAAATTAGCACGGGAAAACAGAGAGAAGGTCTGAGCACAGTGTTTTTCAGGGAAGATTATTAAATGGACACAAGCCATTGAGAGAAAATTTCACCACTGTGCAAAGCAGAAGAGCTGTGAGTAACCTGGGAAGCACCGAGGGCACTCGAGGGGCTCGAGGCAGGCCAAATGCCTAACCTAGGAACAAAGGTTTGTGGCTGAAAAGAGATGGTATAAAACACACACAAGTTTCCAGTGTTTCAGAAATGTCCCACCTTCCTTGTTTCAGCATGTTTTTAGAGACATTCTGTCTCTTTCAAAGTAGCACAGGTTCTGAAATCTGCTGACTTGAACTTAAAGTATGACAGATATTCTTGTGTGTGTAGGGATGGAAGTTTCTAGCCAGTCTTTTTTCCCCCTCACAGCGTTGCTTCTACCCCACAGTTCTTATTTTTGTGCTATTTTAACTCCGCTTCTCTCAGCTGATCTTCTAATGTGTCCTCATCCCCAACTAGCATGTTTAATTATGCAGTCACTCTGTTCGCAGACTTAAGTGTGACATAGGTTTTTTATGTACCTAATGTTTTCTTGGGTAGCATTTTGCAAAAGCCCAGGTGAAAAGAGTTCATCCTCTGAGCACAGCCAAAGGGGGAGAGCCAGGCAGACCAGCAGGGAAAAATAGCCAAGTATGGCCCGGGAAGAATTTCACACACCTCTCTCCTTCGGTCCCTCAACACGTACTGACAAAAACAAATACAGCTGAGAACACCATCAACCTGAGCTGCTCTTTGATTTTTATTTTTTTTTTTTGTATAGAGGGGCTGTTCACAGATACAGATAACACAGATAATTATCAGAAAGTTTTGCAACAGGCAATATAAGCTATGAACCAGTGCTTAGAATGGTTGACACATACATACAGAGATATTTTGCTGTCCAGCACCAGGCAGGGAATATTAACCAGCTGAAATACTTATTCACAGACCTTTCACAATCCAGATCTATGTCTGCATAAGACTTTTCAAGCTGATCAGAGATAGATACAAGGGTTTCAGAAAAAAAAAAACCGTAAAGTCAAAAGTCTTTAAGCAGCTTGGAGCATATAAAACTTTTTGAAAAGATGAAGAAGGTCAATGAAACAGAAAGGACAAGCTTGTCTGTGTGATCACCTCCAGCTCAAAACTCTCTGCTGACGCCAGCGGGATACAGTGTAAATTTAAAACAAAAAAAAAGAAACAAGATGAGTTTGATATCTTCAGCCACTGCAATGGCATCAGCTGGAATTGCACAGATGCTCTCAAATCACTTGGTTCTGCATCCCTGCTCCCCGTAACCAGACGATGTGCTTTCCTGGGTTTTTTGAAGTTCAGCTGAGACAGACAGCTTGAGTTAAAAACTTAATCCAGGGAAGACCAAACCGATTGTGGCAGAGTGTTAGCAGTTGTGTGAATCCTGACAGAGGTAAGACCCCTTCCATCACTGCTCATCCTCAGGCTTGCCCTGCGGGCACCACATCCAAAGACTTGGAGTTGGCCTTGGACATCCAGCTAACACGGTGAGGGGGGGAACTTTCTTCCCTATATATGCCTTTACAAATAACAGCTCCTCCAGCTGGACAAATTTGCATCTGTGTAAATAAATGCAGCTCGGGAGTTAGGCGACTGTGGAACTTGGGAATTAAGACTCCAGTGAAACCCATTGCATTTGAAGGAAATTAATTTGCTTTGCTAAGCAAGACTTGACTTTTCTGCAATAGAAAAATAGACCAGCTAAGCCAGAACACAAATTTACGAAGTGATTTGGAGAAACTAAAAAGTGCTTTTGAAAACCAGGAGGAAAATAAGAAGAGGGAAAATTATAATGTGCCAATTAGAGTGGAATGTGAGTCGTCCGTGCTAATGCAGAATTCTTTTTAATTTGTTTTTCCAGGAGAGTCTTCAAAAGTATTGAAATTTAGTGTCAGCACCTCAGACTGGCATCAAGAATGACAACAATAATAATAAAATATCATATTTCAAATAGGCAAGAGAAAAGCTAGGCCTTTTAGTTTTTATTCACTGCATTAATAGCTCAAATCCGTTAAAATTCATAGCAATTTCAATGGGATCATCACTTCATTGTATTATTGAAAATCAACAATCAGTAGAGTCCCGCGACAGTGCTTTAGGCTCATGAAAAAGCCTGATGGGAGTCAAAAATATGCTTGCATTTTGTCAATATGTTAACTGCCATCACTTCTACTTCTGAATTAAAACTAGCACATCTGCACACATGCTTACATGGTTGTACATCCTTACATACTTTTCATTATGACTTCCTTCCCCCCACACAAAAAGAGAAAAAAAGTTGGGTTTGTATTGTTTTACCAATGCAGAATATTAGTAAACACTGAATTGGTTCACCCCTGAGCCTCAGTGAGGTAGATTAATATCCAGCAGAAGAAAGAGAAGTACTTTAAAGTGATAGTTTGTAGGAGAATCATTTGCAGCCTGTTCACAGATCCTAAAACAGACATTTGGGATCTCAAGGTTATGCACATATTTTTGACAACAAAGAATTCAGCTCTGACAAAGAAAGCCCACACCCTTTGAAGATTAAAGAAAATCTTACAGCTCTGTTCCTACAAAACTGTGTATAATGGTTAAAAAAAAATAATTAAAATAAATAAAAATAAAGAGAAAGGCTCAAGCTTCCCAGCGCTACCACAGCCAGCCCAGCTGCGGGGCTAGACCTGGCAGGACATATCGCCGGCTCAAAATTCGGATGGAAACACGGTGACCCTGCCATCCTTCGCCCGGGAGCTTTCGGCCGGCCCCTTGGCCCCTCGCCTGCTCCCGGCACCTCGCTGCGCCCTTCAGACCCACCACTACAAGCCAGCCCCCAGCAAAAGTTCAAAGCCTTATCACCTCCCTGGCACCGGGCAGCAACTGCGGCCCCGGTGCTTTGAGGGAGCAGCGGCAGCCAGGGGAAATGGAGGGAAGGGGGGGAAAAGCTGCTGCGTCAGTGTACACCGCTTGGCACCCCTTTGCAGGGAGTGAGACAGCAAAGCCGGCTGCGGTCGAGCCTAATCCTCACCAGCGAGGGGGAGAGCAGCAAAGAGAAAGCTGAGGGGGGAACAGCAGGGATTTCCCCTCAGCAACAGTGATATTTGAAAGCATAAAAAAGGTATACATTATTTTCGGACCGCATGGGCAGCTAGCAGGAGACGGGGATTATTCGTGCGGAGGAGTTCAGAAGAGGCTGCAAGCGCTTTCGGGGGGATCCTAAACTGAGTGTAAACTGAGTAAATCTCTGGTCAGCTGTGAGAGGGAAGCTGCAGTGATTTATTTTAGCTGAAAAGGGCTTTTACAAGCTTATAGGCTTCCTGGGACCTTCGCTTACCGCAATGGCCATCATTGCGGCAGTGTTCAAGGCACCTGCTGTCTTCACCTCCTGCTTCTCTCCATGGAGGGTATGACACAGGCACTTCTATTTTCAATGCTCATTATTATTTTGCCAGGGAAACTGAGTGCGAGGGGACTTAAATCATCTTTTGGGAGGCTCTCAGCCCAAAATAAATAAAATAATAGCAAAATACACCAGCTGAAGCTATCAGAAAGGCCTCCACCATTTCTACCTGTGCTTTCTAGGGGTCTGAGGCACAATGGGCTCAAATGTGCATGCCCATCTGGTGGGACAGCCCAACCCTGCAGTCAGGACCCAGCTGGTGACTATCAGCAAACAAGGGAAACAGAAATTACAGGCTCAAAGACAGGAATCCAGACTGGGGGCCCCAAAACACCTACGTATCGTCTATTATACTGCAAAGAGGTCCAGCAGTCACCACCAGCAGGAACCCTGCCCAGATGTGTTAAGCAATTCCCTACTGATATGGGTTGCATCAGCTCTCTGGATACAGCTATATCACGGCAGTGATTTTTGGTGTCCTTGAAACTTTAAAGTACACAGTAAAAGCTGCTTTTTTTTTTTTTTTACCATTGTTAAAAATCAGATTGCCCCATATGTTTTTTATTTTCAGTTCATTTGCTGGGACGGAGAATACCTTTGGGCAAAGTCTTTGTTTCTTTAAACTTAACTCAGCTGTACTACCCATACAGATGAAGAGTTTTCAGAAATAAGGTACAGATAAGCCCAGCAATAAGTACAGTCTATAGTTTCTTTGCTATGTAGACAGTGTCTTTCCTTTTTATACTGCAGCCTTTTCAGTTTCAATGTGCTTTGTCCTCAGTTTATGCACCGGTTCCCCGTTTCTTCCGCCGTCCTCAACCTCAAAACTAAGGTTAGGCAGCAGCTAAGCTGGAAGACTGCTCTGAACACCTCTGTTTGCACGCATTGCTTCAAATAATCTCCTGCGTAGAAAAATCTCTCCCAGCCAGAGGGCGGCTCCCCTCCAGCAGCAGCTCGTGCAAAGGGATTTTGTGAAGGACCAGAGCATCCTTTCCTCCTCCCCACAAAATCCTAGTCGGATCATGCCACCGCGCATTAAAAAAAAAGAGAGCAGGGTCAAAACAGCACCTGCCTCACACTGCCTTTCTGCCTGAGAGAGGAGGCAGCCCCATGCGCGGAGGGCGCCGGGTCAGGGAGAGTGAAGGAGGCAGGTGCCGGTGGCCCGGTCACACAGGCATGCCAAGGGCTTTGGCCACATCCAGCTGCCACCCTCTGCGTTAACTCTTCCTCCCTCGGAGAAGAAGAGAAAAGCAAACCCTGTAGAGGAGATGGCAATAAAGGGGTTGTCCAAAAGGCCAACTTGGAACAACAGGGCGGTCCCCCACCTCAGCCCCCCGCCTGCCACCCGCGCTCCTTCCCTACTGCCCCTCTGCCCCCTGCATCCTCCCCAGACCTGCCAAAGGATCCTGTTTTACACATCTTGCTTGTCTTTGAGCAGTCTTACTGATATCCACAGCCCCTACAGCCCCAGAAAGGTCTTCTCAAAGTGACCATGATGTGCCAGATGTGCTCCCTTTTGCCCAGAGCAGCACTTCCACAGCTGTGGGATGCTTCGGGCTGAGCATCAGCCAAAACAGAAGAGCAACACACCGTCCAAGCACCGTGTAAGAAGACACTTGATTCAGGTGTGGAGTGGATGGGGATCAGCATAGTCTGTAGGGTTTGGGGGAGGCAGGGAGTGGATAAGGACCAGCAGCTGGAGCAGGAAAAGGCAAAGAAGTCCAGGACGGCAAAATGGGGGACACACAGGTTTGGAAGCTGGCAAAAACATGAGGAAAACAACATGCAGTGGGAGTACAAAGGGAAAACTGGGACTGGCTGAGTAGTGAGAGCATGAAAGAGCAAAGCAGGGACTGGTGTTGAGCAAGGCAGTAGGAAGAGTGCCGTATAAATAAAACATGGTACAAGAAGCGCAGAAGCCTGGGGAGAACCAGGAATGCAGAGAAAGGCAAACACGTGGCATCAGCAGAGAGCAAGAGGTGCAAAGCAACGTGCAAAGAGAAAGATTAAAGCAAAAGCTTCTATGTTTTGGAGCTGAGAGGCATTAAGAATCTCCTTTTTTTTTTTTTTCTTTTCTGTCCAGAAATGCCTATAAAAGTTTCTGACAAAGAGTCCCAGCTCTCCCAAAAGCCTCAGCCACCCTGCACAGGGCAGATGGCAGCTGCTCTCTGCCACCTTCTTCATTGCGTCCCTGGCACTGGTCCTGCAGGGAAACAAGCATTTTTGTCTTGGCTGTTGGCATGTCTGCAGGTATCAAAAAGACGACGAATCCATGTGTTTTCTTTGCTTTTTAGAAACCAGGCTCCCAATCTTGATTCCATTTGCCACAGCATGTAGCATCACCCTGTACAGAGAATACCCATTAAGAGACACAACTTGCCAACGACTCTGCTCTGCTGATTGAGTTTCCTTCTTTTTAAGAGAAGAGATTTCAAATTACATATTTAGAGCCAGTGCAAAAAACCCAAATGTGTCCCTCTTAAATTCAAGCATGTGGAAGTAAAACATTTTCATTTTATTTTTCTGGAGGAAAAAAACAAAAGCATCACACTTCCAGAGTGACACAATCATACTTCCTGGAGGAGTTTCCAGGTAAAAGCGAACCCCATCAATGGACAATTTAATTTTTTTGAAATGGCATTTTCCTCAATAAATGAATAAACTTACTTAATTTTTTACCTCAAACTTCCTATTGTTAATCTGTAAACCACAGTAATGCTACCTATTCATCTCTTTGAGGTGTTATGAAAATAAAGCCATGTGAAGCATTCAGATGCTATAGCAATCAGCATCATAGGAAAAGGGCAATGAGGAAATAAAGGACATCATTGCCTCCAGAACAGGATTTAAATAACCGTATGTTAACCTAAAGACCCACATAAAATGATGAGGAGGAAAAAAACATACTGAGGCAAAAATCCTGCAAGAATAAATATGTTGTGTGCTGATATGATTAAAGGCTCCATGGCTCACACAGGCACCTTCTGTCTGACATTTCCTGGGAGATTTTTAGGCGACCTGGCAACCAGAAGAATGTTTTTATTAGTTAATGGTTTCTGTGTCAAAGTCTATTTGATTTGCCTTGTATGCGTAATTTAGTCTCTCGTCTGGATACCTGAGAAAATTATGAATTTGTAAGTTCTTTTTCCATTAGACTAGGTACCTCATAAATATATCTAAACCACACCATATACATATTTACAAATACTTAGGATAAAACCCTTCAATTTCTGTTCTAACCTTTGTCCACAATCTTTTTTTTTTTTTGCTCGGGAAGACTTTCTTTTTATCAGCTTTTTATTCCACTCAATCTTCAATAAAAAAGAAATGCTTCCTAATCACAAGACATGACAGAGCTTGTTACGTTTCGAAACAGCAGTATGCTTGGGTGCTTAAGAGCATTTGGCTTTGTGCTCTGCATCTAACCAACAACGCACCCAGGTGAGCTGCTATTGGACAGGGACTTAATCCCTGTCATGTTTAATCACTACATTAAAAGATTTACAGACTAACGTTAAAGGCCATTCAATTTGGGCACCATAGACTTAAATGACGGAGTTGGGGAAAGCCACTTGGTTTATCCAGGCAAACCCTGTTTTAAACCTTTGAGAACAAAAGCCAGGAGAGCTAAGAAGGAAACTCGTTCTCTGTGACCCCCTCCCCGTGGCTCAGACATCCATCCCGATGCCCTCGGACTTCCTGCGAGTTTCACATAGGAGGTGTTACTTGCACCATTTACTTAAATAGCTGCAATAAATGGTTAGCCCTGGTCCTCTTCTGTTCTGCTTGACACCAATAAGAAAGTTATTAGGTCGGTACCGAATGCACTGAAAAATCCCACCCCTGCTCGGTGTGTAACTGCAGCAAGGATGACTCATCATCAGTGCAGAAGACATGAGGGGGTCATTTTACATTCCCTCAAGAATTTGACCCCCAAGTGCAAAATCTCCTGCTTGAATCCCACATTGTTTCGGAATGTGATTGCTAACAGCAGTAGCCAGGGCTGTTTCTGCCTGTCCAGTCAGCTAAGGAGTTAGAAGGCTCTCTTGGGGCCATGGGCTTTGCTACAATTCCCCAAGTGCTGTTACTCTGTGCTTAACTTGGATCTCAGGCAGCTGAGAAATAAAACGGGGTGGAAGGTGTAGCTGCATATCCAGGATTGTCCCCTGGGGCCACACTACTCCCATGTTGCATAAACTCCATTGGCTTCCAAGTTCAGTTAGTTGTTGAGGCCCCATCCATGGAGGTGTTTAAGGCCAGGCTGGATGTGGCCTTGGGCAACCTGGTCTAGTGGGAGGTGCCCCTGCCTATGGCAGAGGGGTTGGAACTCGATGATCTTCAAGGTCCCTTCCAACCCAAAGCATTCTATGATTCTAATCACAGAATCATAGAATCATTTTGATTAGAAAAGACCTTTAAGATCATCAAGTGCAACTGTTAACCTAGCACTGCCAAGTTACCACTAAACCATGTCCCTCAGCACTACATCTACACATCTTTTAAATACCTCCAGGGATGGTGACTCAACCACTTCCCTGGGCAGCCTGTTCCAATGCTTGACAATCCTTTCAGTGAAGAAATTTTTCCTAATATCCAATCTAAACCTCCCTTGGCACAACTTGAGGCCGTTTCCTCTTGTCCTATCACTTGTTATTTGGGAGAAGAGACCGACCCCACCTCGCTGCAACCTCCTTTCAGGTAGTTGTAGAGAGCGATAAGGTCTCCCCTCAGCCTCCTTTTCTCCAGACTAAACAACCCCAGTTCCCTCAGCCACTCCTTATAAGACTTGTGCTCTAGACCCTTCACCAGCTTCGTTGCCCTTCTCTGGACATGCTCCAGAACCTCCATGTCTTTCTTGTAGTGAGGGGCCCAAAACTGAGCACAGTATTCGAGGTGGGGCCTCACCAGTGCTGAGTACAGTGCAATGATCACTTCCCTAGACCTGCTGGCCACACTATTCCTGATACAGGCCAGGATGCTGTTGGCCTTCTTGGCCATCTGGGCACGCTACTAGCTCATATTCAACTGGCTGTCGACCAACACCCCCAGGTCCTTCTCTGCCAGGCAGCTTTCCAGCCACTCTTCCCCAAGCCTGTAGCGCTGCATGGGGTTGTTGTGACCCAAGTGCAGGACCCGGCACTTGGCCTTGTTGAACCTCATACCATTGGCCTTGGCCCATCGATCCAGCCTGTCCAGATGCCTCTGTAGAGCCTTCCTACCCTCACACAGATCAACCCTCCTGCCCAACTTGGTGTCATCTGCAAACTTACTGAGGGTGCACTCCAGTATCGTCGATAAAGATATTAAACAGAACTGGCCCCAATACTGAGCCCTGGGGAACACCTCTTGCAACCAGCCACCAACTGGATTTAACTCCATTCACCACAACTCTTTGGGCCCTGCGATCCAGCCAGTTTTTTACCCAGCAAAGCATACACCCATCCAAGTCATGAGCAGCCAGTTTCTCCAGAAGAATGCTGTGGGAAATGGTGTCAAATGCTTTACTAAAGTCTAGGTAGACAACATGCACAGCCTCTCCCTTGTCCACCAAGCAGGTCACCTTGTCATAGAAGGAGATGAGGTTAGTCAAGCAGGACCTGCCTTTCATAAACCCATGCTGACTGGGCCTGATCGCCTGGTGGCCCTGTACATGCTGCATGATAGCACTCAAGGTGATCCGCTCCATTACCTTTACCAGCACCAAGGTCAGACTGACAGACATCCTTTCTGTCACTGCTGCCCAGTATATACTTCCCAAGGCTGATGACAGAGTGATCTCCCAGTTATGAGACTTAGAACTAACCTCCCCGGTTAGCCAGGACTGCTGATAAATGATGGAAAGCGGCTTGGTGAGCACTTCCACCAGTTCCCTCAGTACTCCTGGGTGGATCCCATCCAGCCCCATAGACTTGTGTGTGTCTAAGTGGTGTAGTAGCTCACTAATCTTTTCCTCTTGGATTATGGGGGTTCATTCTGCTCCCCATCCCTGTCACCCAGCTCAGGGGCCTGGGTATCCAGAGAACAACTGGTCTTACTATTAAAGACTGAGGCAAAGAAGGCATTAAGTACCTCAGTCTTTTCCTCATCCTTGGCCACTATTTCCCTGCCCTCTCCAGTTCTCCAGTCCAAATCCAGTACCTTGCTTTGATTTGTCAAGTTGCTTACGACTTTAGTCCTCTATATCTGAAAAAACACCTCTCCGCATTTTCAGCCTAGCAGTTCATCAGCCAAAGAACTCTGATGCTACACACGAACTATGGGGCAAATGCAATGCCTTCTGCACTGTGTCCCAAAGTCTCAGTCCCTCAATGTCCAGATGAAGGGGCTGATGGAAGCCACCATGGATTCTTCCTTGAGCTTCTTACAGGTTTTCTTCCAGTAAAAAACAGCGTATGCAGTGGGGGAGAGGTGACACACGCCAGCTCTCTCTCTAATGTGCTGTCAGGGTACAGGCACCACAGTTGAGAGGCATCCTTATGGTTGCCCAGATAGATGCTTCATGACTCACAGGATATACCATTCAAAGTCCCTTTCCCTGGCAAAGACCAAGTTTAATCAACTTCAGAGGATGCTTTGAGGATAATTGGTTGTTTAACCAGACCATTTCCAGAGTGTTATTGAGAAGACCAGAGAGCTTGAGGGGTATTTTAGTCCTTTAGTTTGTACTTGCTTACACATTGTACCAGTTAACTTCGCTGCTGAGTTTACATCTGTGTTAAGTGCAAGTATATCTGGAGCTGGTATATATTTGCATCAAATAAAAAACCAAAGTAATAAAATTAATCAGTATATTGATTTTAACCATATTCCTACAATATAAATGGAAGATGAAATTCCAGCTGAGAGGGACACCTGGGATGTCTTCCATTGAGTAGGGAGAAAATACATCATAAGACCATCATAAGGAACTCTACTGAAGGTACAAGATCTTTTAAATTGTATTCATGAATTCATATATGAAAAATCAGGTTTCAGAACTCAAATCATGAGACAGCTGAACAAGAATTTGGGTCTACAGCAAGGTTTCCCCACATTACAATCCTTCTTCTTGCAAAGAATGGTACAATGGTCTGAACCAGCAAAACCTGCCTCACATGACCTTCCCTGTGAACAACAGGGGCTGTCCAAAACCTCTCAGATTACTTTCCCAAGTGGGTAAGAAATTAGTATTGTGATAGCAGTGCATACAGCTTCTTTCTAATTGCTTTATCTACAGAAAAAAAAAAAAAAGTTTTTCACAGACAACCCTACAGTCATCATCACTCTTTCCAGCCACCAGAACATGGCACAAACTTCCAGGGAGCAACTCTGTTTCAATAATCAGCTTCTGCCAGCACCCGTGGAGCAAAGACATCCCTCCCTGATGCTTTCCCTGCAGCCCTTTTATCTATGCTGCCTTGACTGAAAACATTTTCACAGCCACAAAGCTAACAATATCACACATCTTTTCAAACATCAAGTCCTCCTCATATGGTAAAAAAAAAAAAAGAAATTGTAAAACAGCAGACTACACAGTGATAACCACTGATGTAGAATCTACATCATATAAGGATCTTGCCAGTAAGGTCATTCCTTATGAATGCTCATTTAGATTTACAATGTGTCTGTATAAACAATTAGAAATTTATTCCATTTATCTCCATTTTATGCTAATGTTATGTTATGTGGAGTCATTCAAACCATGCATTTTTTTTTCAATTAAAAATAAGTCACTGTTGTTTTCCTACTAATTCCTTATCAGGATAATAAAAATTGTTTTTGTCATAGGTGTATGATATCCCAATACAGGTAGGTTTTAATAATCCAGAACAATCTTTTCAAATGTTAGCCTTTATCATACGTTTGCCTTGTCTTTTCATGTATCAAGGTGCACACCAACATGCATACATACAGAGATAAATACAACCAGAAAAGCTAAGGAAAACAAAATACTTTCTAGCCCAACCACTGCTAGCAACAGACACTTGAAAATGAGACAAATCACAATATCTGTACACAAAAGAATTATTTGCTCGAGTAGGTCAGGGAAGACTTGCCCTAGGATGTTGTTTAATGTAAATGTAATGTAAAAGACTTTGCAGTTCGAATATTCCATCATTCATATGACTTGCATATAGTCTGTGGCTTAAACAGCATGGAAAATGGGCTTCTCTTGTGCTAAAAGTATTATTTTTTTTTTAATTTAAGAGAATGTAAACTGGAATATGAGCACAAAGGAGTCACCAATGGGTGTCACTCTGTGAGGTGGCCTCTCCAATTCTCCCTCACCATAAATACTTGTGTCTGTGGAAGGAAGAGAAAGGTGTGCTCTCGCTGTCTGTGATGGGACAGCATGAGAGGTGTTTTCTTCTTCTAAGGAAAGTTCAACAAGTATAGAGCTGTTGTTCCTTATGTATTCCTTACCCAAATATTTGCATATTGCCACATTAAGACCAAGGATCAGAACTTTACATGGTGTTAAACTTGAGAGCTCATACATAGTCCTGAGTGTTTTGACACTAATTTTGATATTTTTTTCAACTATTTTCAGTGCATGATTTTACAGA